>JAPMOQ010038488.1:254853-326208 GCA_026543055.1 Argiope trifasciata
ACACACACACACACACACACACACACACACACACACACACACACACAAGGCTCATATCAAACAGTGTGGCTCGAAAATTGCCGAGAGCTGGCTCAATTGTCTGAGCCCTCAATATTACCAAAATGGTCAAATCAAATTGGTCCAGCAGCGTGTTAAATGCCTCAATAAATTAGTGTTTAGGTATAAGGAGTGACCGACTCTTCGTACAATTGTCAAAAAGCGCTAGTTCCAGGATCAGGAAAAGCACAGCATCGAAAATTTGAGAATGTAGAAAGGGATAAAAACATGCATCAACTACAGGATAGAAGGTTATATCTTGATAGTCATCATATTGTACTCGCTTATATTTCACAAAACATTACAGTTATGAGAACAAATAATATTTCATTATTATGACGGTTGCACTTCGAATACTTAAAAATTCGACGGACTTCCTTTCCCCTTTGACATCCTAAATATCTCAATCCACTTCTGTTGGTGACGTTGAGATACGTCACTGCTGCTGTTCGCAAAAGTACGATGAAGTGATTGTCTCATACATCGTTGTTGGCTTAGATTAGAGATAGAAAGATTCTTTTCTGTAAACTATGAGAGAAAAAAATAACTAAAAACTGGTAAAGTTACCTCATAACAAATATCAGCAAGTACAATCAGACTGAACTAAAAAAATTTTATTAATCCTTCACTGTCCGACTCTTCAAGTAAACACGTTGTAAAATGCTGTATCCTCTTTCCAATAAAAATAAAGATGACAATGAATACTTTATAATTATCATTCATGATCTGGATCATAATTTCATGACTATGTTTTAGACTGAAGTACTACAAAAGCTCACTTGTTCAAATATAAATTTCAGTATTGCCCCAAACCCTTCTTAACGCTTTAGAAGACTAATATTCTATGGAAATTGTTCTTGCAAATCTTAAAATCAGGAAATTGTTATTCTATCAACATACAAGAAACAATAAAATACATATGAAGAAACAATAAAACTATTTTTCTTAACTGAGTGATTTTATTATGTATTTTCTATTCTTTAAACTCATTTTCAGATGAATCATTTAAAGGTAGATCAAACATCAAAAAATTCAGTGATATATATATATATATATTTCCTTTTAATATAACTTGTATCAGGTGTATACAATTTGTAATTTATAAATTAATTTAAATGCTTGATGAGTAATATTGACAAATCGATGGTATTAAATGAATTCATTTTTATGCTTCTTTTAAATTTTTCACATTACTTAATATAGTGAGAATGAACATTCCTAATGGATCTTTCCAAATATCATTGCAGAGCCTTTAAAATGTAAATTCTCAGAGAAGGAAATCATGTTGCTCTTCCGCGATTCTGGTAATTCGCTTTTTGAGATTCCACACATAAACCGAGTATGCTCAAATAATGAAAAGAATTTATCTTTTCTGGTCTTCAGTAATGGAAAAAAAATATACAATTAGTTATTTGGAGAAGTAATGGGAGCTTTTGAATTTTATTTAAGCGACAATAAATATTTTAGAACGTTAAGTAAAAGAATATTTATTAAATTGCAATAAATTATAAAAATATATTTCACTACAAAAACGTGAAGTGAGAAAAAATTAATCATAACGGATTCTTTTATTTTTGGGGTATTTTTTCTTATAGCACATAGAAATGAAAAAAAGAATGATTTAAAGAATATTCTTCGCAGCTCTTAAAAACATTTTAAGCAGAGTTAATATCCTAGTTATTCTTCGAAGACAAGAATGTTTTCAAACATTATGGAAAATAATGAACGAGAGACTATTGAATATTAAAATAAATACTTGTCACCTACTGTTAAATATCTAATTTTAAATATAAAAAGTGACATATATATTTTAAATATTCTGTTTTCATGTACTTGAATTTGAAAAATACCTTCAATGAGATTTTGGAAATCATTATAAAACAAGTGTTTAATCTTTTCTTATGAAAAGATCTCTTATACTCTATTTCATGATCTTCTAAAATATATAGTTTTTTTACATTAAATCTGATAAAAAGTAAGTCCTGGGCTTAAAATTAAGATGGTTTTCTATAAAAACATTTTAGAATTTATAATTTCTTAAATAACTTTTAAAAGTAATGAATAATATTACATACATTATACAAATTTATGAAGCATTGGCGTTCAATTAAAAAAAAGGAAGCAATTTCCAAATGGCTCATTTTGAGATAAAATTAAAAATTTTACCGGATATTAAAAGAAAACATCATAATTTAACATTTATCTATAGAATGAATCATGATGTAATGATTTTTATTGCTCTTTCCTTTTGAGCTTTATAATATTTGCAGCGCACAGGCTTTCTTAAAATGACATTATATGATATTTTTGATCAAAAAGTTGTTAATTCTGTGCAAGTAGACAGATGTATTTATAGTTATATAATTGGAAAAGTAATTTATTCTGCCGTAGTTGTAAATTCCAACCAGGAAATTTTTTTTCAAACTTTTAGTTCAGATTATTTAAATTAAAAAAGTAATTAAAATTTGAGCCTATATCTTGATATCATTTCACCTTTTTATCCTCGAAACAAATATTTACTATTTAAAATTAAATAAGTGATATCATCTTTCTCTATTTTTAAATTTTCCTTTAGGATAATAAAGATCTCCAATTTGGCCTCATGCAAATGTATGTAATAATGATTCTCTGCAATATTAGATAGCTCGAATATGAAGCAGGTTTGTGATTTCAAGTCAGTTTGAAAATATTGATTGCTCTTTTACAGTTAAAAAAAATGGATTTTCGACAGTTTTTTGTAATTAGTATTTCGAAGATGGTGGATTTTTTTAATGAGATATTTTTAGAATGTCTTATGCAATTAGAACCTTGCAGAAATCGTAATGTTACAAATGACCAATAATCATTCCCAAGGGTAATTGTTAGAATACAATGGCTACTGTAACATAGTTCTGTGAATGCGAAAAATTACGATTCAAGACTGAAATAATACGTTGCTACAATATGTTTCTAATTTATTAATCACATCATTTTATACCATCGTATATCTTGTATTACTTTTTTAGAAATTTACGAAGTAGATTATCTTCTAAGAAAAAATGTGCTTTTGTTTTATCGTTTTATTTCGATTTCACTCATACACTGATTTCAAAGGAGGCATTTTGAATATATTTTCTTTTTTCATTTCTTGCTCCAGATCGCAATTTATTTCAAATACTCTTTTTGTATTCATGTATATTTTAAAACTTCAGTTTCTTTAACTCCTCCTTTCTTCGCTGAAACAATTTATGCAGAAAAAATTTATGTAAAAAACAATTTTTGCTGTTCTTAAAAAATAGTAGATTGGAAATAAAAAGTACGAATTTACCAATCTGGTTAGTGTAATATACTTCTGTGAATGTGTAAAAGGACGAATCAAGACCGAAGTCAAAACGTTGCAACAATATGTTTCAAATTTATTACTCTCCACTTCTTATACCTTGTATTACTTTTGTAGAAATTTACGAAGTAGATTATCTTTTAAGAGACAGTGTGCTTTTGTTTCATCGTTTTATTTCGATTTCACTCTTTCATTGATTTCAGAGAGGTCGTTTTGAATCTGTTTGGTTTTTCTTGAATTCTTGCTCTGGGTAGTAATTTATTACAAATACTCTTTTAGGCTTCATGTTGATTTTAATACATCAGTTTCTTTAACTCCTCTTTTCTTTACTTCAGTAAGAAAAAATTTGTGCAGTTCGTAAAAAAATAACATCTGGGAAATAAAAATTATTTTATGAGTAATAACATTTATTATTATAAAAGTAAAAAGAATTTACCGATCTACTTTATACGCTCATAGAAATATTCTGTATAACTTGTGAAAATAAAATGTAATAATTAAAAGAGAAAACATACAACTATTAACTTAATTTCTTTTCTTTTGGTTGGCGAGCTGGGTAAATGTTTTTAAAAATGTTTTATCTCGATATAAAAATTAAAGAGGAATGAATTGAGTCAGTGGCAATGAACAGAAACTACTTCAGGGATAAATGTCATTTTATTGATGGTATTGCTACCATTAGCTATTACGCATACATGATTAATCATAATATTTGCATACTCTGTACGCATATTTATAAGTAAAATAAAAAAATATATCAGTTTCTGTAGTAATTTCATTATAAAGTGTATGCCATTATGTCTAAAGTTTATGTCATTATAAAATCGTCAATATTCCGAAGAACTCTATATTAGGCATTCGATTAATTATTTCCAAGCCTTAGAACTAGTCCGTCAAATTATTATCTGGAATCAATGCTCTTTTAAGGATTAAGTCAGGAATAAGCTAAAACCCACTCGAAATTCTCATAACCAATCATAATTTAATATAAAGATTTTTCTAATTTTTTTCATTAAATGAAGAAAATAAAAGAAGGAAACATTTCATCGCATTAGCTATGAAGTAAACAATTTTCAATTTTTACCAAAACTACGTGTTGAAGTCTTCGTTATTTTAAAACAAATTTTGCGCTTTTTTTTTATCGAATCGTTCTGATGCTTCTTAGTTATCCCACACAGAAAAACTGCATAGTGCAATAGTATTTATACAATTTGTGGTGTAAAAATATAGTAAGAAATTATGTATGTACTACAGGGTTTTCGAAAGTTAATAATTTAAAAGTATTTATTCCTGTTTTCGAAATTACCTTGTTATGACGTTTCAAAAAACTGAATTAAAAATTAAGCAGCAGTCAATTTGTTTTCCTTTTTGGTAGAGAGTAGGGTAAATTTTACTAATATGTTTTATCTAAGTGTAGAAATTAAAGAACAAATTAAATCTGCAACAATGAACAAGAACTAATTTAGCAATAAATGTCATTTTATTGATGATATTGCTACTACTATTTATAAAATTATTTAAACTATTATACATTGATGATCAAGCAAACTCTTTGCATATTGTACATTCATAGTAATAAATTTAATTAAAAAATACTTGTATCTATGGCAAGTTTAAATCATTAGAAAATCGTCAATGTTTCGAAGATCTTCGGATGGTTGGAATTTTCAGGTAATATTCAGGATGTGAAGCAGGTCTCCTCACATGGATGATGAAACAGTTTCTCTAAAGTGAACTGATCTCTGTTAGAAGACACATTTCTACTAAGTTTCAGGAACATGTTTCAATTTTAGTGAATGACACTTTTACCACAGGTTAATAAGTGGACTTCTGCGATGTCTACAGCTTTTCAGATTATCAGAAATGTTGAATATATGATATGTTTTCAAATAATGAGGTCGCAAATCATGTTTTCAAAAGAAGACAATCTTTTTGAAAATTAAAATATTTCATACCACTATTGCAAGTGCAGCAAAGGACATTATAATATATAGTTTTTAAGATATTAACAGTTTTCGTTATGGTTAAACAACAGATTTAAATCCTTCTTGATTGACGAGGGTTATTCTAAATTTTCATTCTTCCATTTAGCTGGCTTGTTCCTAACATTTTAATACGGATTTCATTCATAATATTTAGCAATTGCTTTTATGTTTTTGCTGTTTTAATGGCACTTGTCATGAACAAGCTCGTTGGCAAAGTTCGAGATTTTATGCCAAGGATGCGTCTCTTTTTTTCAGTAGCGCCAACTAGGGCAAAGAGTACGTCTCAGCTACTCACGCATCACATTCGCTTGCACAACCCCGTTTTACAGGGGGGCACATTCCCACAATTCACATACAGAACAAATGAAATACAACCATGCCTAAATTGGGACTTGAACGCAAGACCCAGATCAAAAGGAAGACACGCTGTCCCTATGCTAGGGCATCGTAAGCTTTTTTTAAGTACTAGATTCATCATGTTGGAAGTAAAACTCACGCATCACATTCGCTTGCACAACCCCTTTTTACCGGGGGGCACATTCACACATCTCTCAGATACAGTAAATGGAAAACACCCATGATTGAACCGGTACTAGAGCTGAAGTGTCAAGATCACTGTGAAGATCCGCTATTATTATGCCAGGGCATCGAACGTTTTTTTGTAAGTAATAAAGTTCACTAGAATTTCCCAATTCATTTGTAGGTTGGTAGGAAATCTGGAGATGATGAATATAGATGCCAATCCACCTGAGAACTCTACTCATTGACTGGCTACAGTTCGAATGGAATTGAAGTTAGAGACGTCTTTAGTTATAAACGATGTTTCTCTTGTGTGGCGTTCTTTTCTTCTTATAAATTGTATCGTGCAGAAATTAAAATTAGAGTTTTATTCCAGTACATGTATAGAAACTTGCAAAGTGGTATTTATATTTAGTCAAACTTTGTAATTCCGTATTCTAGATTCTCTAAAAAGGAAAGTTAGGAATCAATATTTCAATGACTTGGATTGATTGAGATGGGAACGTCATTCTACTTATTGACAATTTTCTTGAGAAGATGTACAAAATGAGAATTGTAAGAATATAGGGACAGGGTTTCAGAAATATCGTCATGATGTCATTAGTGTGGAATTATTCCATATATTTTTCACATCTGGAATGTTTAGAAAATGGGGAATAGCTTCATAGTTTTCCATTTCCTGACTTTTATTGGCTTCATGTGATGTGTTAATCATATATTGTAAAGATATTTCAGTTTATTTGTTTATTTATTGATGTGCGGGTTTACTATTTATATTGTTTAAATTAATCTCGCTCCAGTACATCTGCGAATAATCCTGAATTCATGAAACTGTCAGCTGGATGTAGTGAGCTGAAAAGAGAAAAGAAATCATTCAGAAAATCTCGGAATAAATACTTTATATAAAACTATAACAGTGATGTATTAACGTCTTACATTTCGGGTGAATTGATAATGAAGGAAAAACCACAATGCATAACTTTAGAGACCTTTCATTAAATGTAATTGGTTAGGTCGTCTGCTTAGCAACAATAAATATAGTAACAAAGCTTTGAGCTCCGATGTCTTATTCGTTTTTCTCCACCCAAACATTTAAGGATTTTAAATCTAATTGCTGTCGCTTACATATATTTTAAAACAGTAATTTCTGATTTTGTAAAGAGTTTCGCCTTGTATTTGTAAAACATAATAGTTCTTATAAATTATTTATGAATAAAATTATAAATTTTTATTATTTATTATTCAGTTAAGAATAAAATATGTTAATCATGATTTAATAATCTTGCTTTAGTACATTGAAACATATGCATGTACTTATTTTAGTACGTGCTGAGCGTAACCTTTATTACCCTCATAGCTTAGGATATTTTTCATTGCATGCCATGAATATTTATAAATTAATCATTATGTTAGTAAAACATTCATAATGTTTATGGCTGACAGCTTAAACAATGTAAAAATGTCAATTAAAAACATTTTCTGTTCAAATCAAATCAATGTTGTAAATTATTAGGCATTCTTGTTCAAATTGCGATCTTTGGCTGCTATTAGCTGATTGCACAAAATGATTTTGGACAAAACCACAAATATAATGTATAGTTTGTTTCTAGTAATATTTTTATTGATTTAAATTAAATTTCTAATTTAGTTTTTTAAACCCTAATTTTCCCAACACTCAATTTTCTGTACAATTTTTTCACTCATACTTTAATTTTGCTAAATTCGGCGTTCCCTTCAATTGCATTTAATAAATTTGAATAAATTACATTATCAAAATATAATTTGTTTTCAAGATTCCTAGCTTTTTAAATCACGACCCTTCTCTTATCTCAATAATTGTTTTTGATGATGATCTGTATATTAAATTTATTATTTTTTCTAATTTATTTGCACAGTAATTTTTATACTCCAAAATACCTTTTAGGCACCAGAAAATCTTACCTAGCAATTCCTTAAATTGGAGGTTTGTTCTAAATCATTGTGAATTAATAGAGATGCTTTTTTTTCTCAAGCAGTGTTCTTAGAAATGATCATTAATTTATATTGTCTCGCTTGTATTCATGAAGTTTTATTATTCATTCAAGAATTTGAGGTAAAAAGAAATTCTATATTTTAGATTTTAACAAATTACAGAAGTAAAAATACATTAATAACATTTTAAATATATTACCTAGATGTATTGCATCTTTTAAACGATCGCTTTCAGACATTCTATTTCAAGGTAAATTAATTTTTTATAGGAATTTCTGAAGAAAATCTATTTTATCCAGTTTGTGCAGTAAAACAAGGAGGTTATTGTTGATATCCTGCAGCTGACGGGATAACTCGTCCATCTCAGAATCAGATATCTGGAATTAAAAACATTTAAATAAAAATGTTTTTGAACATAATAAGTATTGAAAACCAATAAAAAATTTCAATTCTACATTTTATTTTGAGTAGCTTTCCTTTAGTTAATCATGGAGAACGAAGTAACATAGCAGTTTAGTTATTAACACCTTTTCTTTACTTTATGGATGGAATAATTAAAAGAAATAGGATTTTATTGGTTGACATGGACTCCAATTGTGCCAATAATTATATACTATTTTTAATTATTAACATGTGTTTAAGTAATTGCAGTTTGAACAAATAGCTTAGCATTTTAGTCCTTTAATTCTAATAATATTTGTGACTTTGACGTGACTAGCTTAGTATTATATGTTTTTTTTTCGTTGAAGAGACAAAAAAACAAGTGTTTGCATTCATACTACAATCAACTAGAATGATGGGGCGAAAAAATAATATAACGTACCGGGCACTATTTACTTAGGCAGCTGAAATATGTTTGTGATAAAGGTCTTTTCAAAAATTTTAATTTTGTATCGAATAATCATTCAAGAAACGGCGAAACATATTTTTACCAGTTTTTTATGCCAAAGTACTCTTAATCAGAATACTAAATATTAATAATCATTTTTAGAATTAATCTATATTTATTCTGGATTTTAAGTGTTGTCTGACTCTGTATTTACAATTGAAGCATATTTTGTTAGTCATCATTACAGAAATTGTATAAAAATTGCAAATCTGAATTATTCTTTTTAAAGATTTCATCAAGCAGAAAAATATATTTCTTTCGTTTCAAAAACTTTGACATTGGGATATTAGTTTTGGAATTGGCTTGGCGTAAGTTTTCTTTCACTTTCAATATATTTAATGTTCCATAAAATGGAATAGGAGAGTAAATATTTCTGCTTTCAGAATTACGTGGAAATACTGATAGAATTAGAAAAGTTGATTTGTATGAAGGGATTATTAGTTTCGTAAATATATCAGTCAGTACACATTGGGAAAAGATCCTATTTGGCGCCACCGATAAAGGGTAATCAGTAGATGGATTAAGATTTTCAGTATTACAAACTTCCTCACCACACCACCTTTTGGTCTCCGTATGATAAAGAGTCGGATATTTAAAGATGACTAGTTTCCTACTGAATATAATTTTAAAAAGTTTCTTATCGAAATCTCCTAACTCCTATGAAGGGGCTTAATATTTAGGTCTTGTGGAAAAAGTATACTTTTTTATTCAATAAAGTTTTGAGACGGATTGGCAATGGAAAATACTATAATGAAAAATTCTTTTTTGTGAAAAATGAAAAGATGTAATCTGAATGTGAATATATTGGAACAAAATGAAACTATCATTATAAACATTTGGTTTCACAATCAATCAATTCATATTTTATCAAATATTGTATTTTCCACATACAGTATTTTTAAACTTCGCATATTTACAAAACGAAGTTTCATAATAATTTAGATCTGTCTAACGAATGGAATGAGTGACTGTATATTGAATAAAATAATACTTCAATTTTGCAATATTTCCAAATATGTCAATAATAATTTTTCCTATGTATGGTCATATCTGATTCATCATTGTCTTTAAAGCGACTTTTATATATTTAGAGATATTTTTTTCAGCCATCGATGATATGAATATAAATATTTCTATTTCATGTATGCCGAAACATTTGACATTTACCTTATTTATTATTTGTAACATTACACTTAAAATATTAAAAAGCTCTATTATTTTTCCCTTACCTCAGACATTGATGCAGTGGAGCATGTAGTGCTGGCAGGATAGTAAGTAGAATCATCAGAATTTTGGTGGCTAAGGTTGCGAAAAAAGTTGTAGCTGAAATGAGAGAAATTGTTCTTTGAATAATTTTAGGCTCTAGGTCATTAATAAGGTAATGAAGCCACTAGAGTATTTCAAAGCTGTAAGCATTAAATTTAAAATAGTGCTGTAATAAAACTCAATGGACATATTCTCCTACGCATATTATTAAAGATTTCTAAGTATTAGCAATAGAAGACAGGGATAGCTTTTGAATAATGTTTAAATCGTAATCAGTTACATATTGGCTTTATTTCGTGCAATGTTTAAGTGTTTGAAAAGTTGGATTTTGTTCAACGTTCCCTGTTATAAGAAAAAAAAAAAGACGTTCGTAACTGTTTTAACAAAAACCACAAAAAGAAAAATAATTCATCTTTAATAAAAACTGAATTTATTGCATTATGCTATAGATTTATTTTAATGAAAGTAAATGTATAGCATAATGCAATATGTGAATGCCGTTGCTTTCACATTTTGCTCTAATGCATTATTAAAATGAAAATAAAAATATTTTGATTCTCTTTTAGATGATGTGAAGAAAAATTCTACTGGCATATAAAACCGTTTTTCAAATTCTGGTTGATGCTCAAGTATGAAACGAAGACATTTTTATGCTATATTTTCTGTATATTTGGTTTAAACTAATGAATTTTGAAAATTAAATTCATGAAATTTGGTTTGACATATTTTAATAAGCATCTAAAACCTTAAAATTATGAATTTATCATAAATAATAGAGATAAAAAGAAGAAAATATAATTTATGCTGTTAAAATTAATTCAATTAGGTACTCATTTATAAAGTTCCGAAAATATTTTTCAAAATAATTCTCTTTTTACATCATTTCATATTTTTAAAAACATCATTAATTCTTAGTAATTGTCTAAATTATTTCTTTCACATTTCCCTTTTTATGTTTATAAAAATGGAAATTATATATAATTTGATTTCTTTATACACATGCTGTGTGTAATTTTTTCATAACCGATAGCTTGGCGATAAAAAAACTTTAGTGATGAAAAATGAATGAAAACATTTAAGGATATTTTATTAAATTAGCTTTTTATGTGAAATCCTTAATTCACTTTTTAATATTTTATTAATCAACTTTCTATGTGATATTAATTTAATACGCCTTGAAGATTATGTTTTCACATTCTAAAAATGTGTATTAAATTTTTGAAGAATTATATAAAATATCTTACTTTTCAGAATAAGGCAAATTGTAATTAACAGTATCAACAGAATTTAACCAATCGTCAACCTAAAAATAAAGAATACATATTTCAAAAATTAATTAAACTAACGCAATAAAGACAATTTATTTTGAAAATGTAAAAATAATTTTTTAGAAAAAAAATCTAGGTTAAAAGATCAGCTTTTGTAAAACTTATTATGAGAAGAGTATGTTGCTTGTTGGAATGTCTTGAGTTTTTGTGAGATCAGAATAAGCAATATTTGACATATTTAGTAAAAAAAAAGTCATTTGGGATTTAGCAATGAAATTAAAGCGATAAAAACACATCAAGCAAAAAACATTAAAGGTTTTTTATACATTTTGTTTCATTCCAAATTGATAATATTTATTAATCAAAAAATTATGCATAAATAATACATAATCTGTAAATCAATGAAGGAAGTTTCAATCAAAATCCAGCAAGAAATATACTTAACTTGGAAAAAAATGTTATGTATAATTTTTTCCTAGATATTTTTATATGGGTATGAATATTCATTACTTTTGAAAAAAGAGGAAAAGAAAAAAATCTAGTAATTAAGTCATACATGTCTTAAATCATGGTATCCGTAAACATTATCTGTACTATCTGCCGTTTAAAAAAATGGGCCAAAATTAACTATTTCGAAAAAAATTTCCTTGCGAAGAAAAAAATGTGTTCTCTTTAAGTTAATGGGCACTACAGTGAATAGCTATTAAATGAAGCACAATCGTTATAAAATTTATCGTAACGAAACTTGACGTAATGTAAAAAGGCTAAAATAAATCGCGCGCCGAAAGTAAAAAAAAATCTTTAATTTATTATAAATATTGCACCGCGTTTCGGTGTAAGGGTAGATAGAGAGTTAAAAAAATCTCTGAAAAATCACAAGACGTACATTTATAGAAATCTCCATTTGTAGAATTTGTATTAATCATCATGGTCAATGAGGTGGTGTTATTTATATTAGACTTTGCTTGAAAATCTAGGTATTTCGCCAAGGTTCGGAAATGTTCTAAAGATATCTCACTTAGTAATGATTTTAGAGCTTAGGTGACGAGTTTTTCCAGAAATATGTATTTTTTGCTAAATTTACCATCTGACTAAGAATTTTGTCAACACATCGCAAAATCACTATTATTGCCAATTTTACGTAAAATACGTTTAAATTGTGGGATTTTCAACCCAGAATATAAATATTTCAGATATTTCGATACGAATGTGAATATTTGAAAAGATCTTAGCATTTTGTATCAGTGGTGAGTTTCGGACAATATTGAATTCATGTTTGGGGAGTTTAGTCAAATGTTCTTATCAAGAAGATCTGAAGCCCCTTTTTAATTTGAAGAATGTAACACGAAGTGTCTTCTGTTGTTCATGATTTCAAACAGTAGGAAAACAGTTGAAACTGTGTTTTATAATTTTCTATAAAAATTGGCACTTCTTTTCTTCTACCAAATGTTAATTAAATTGTTGTTGAAGCCATCTAGAACCACCCTGAGCTCGTCTCGCAATGTAATCTATTATTTTCCAATCTAGGCATTGCTAATTATCTTGATCGGTTTTATTTATTATAACATATCTACAGCTCTAAGGGAACAATTTAAATTTTCACATTTTTTTAAATATAAAGGAACAATTCGCCAAGTATTTCCGAAGAATTTGAGTAATTTCAGAACATATTTAGAAGATTTACCTTCGATGTTTCATAAAATTCTCCAGAACCAACACTCACACCGTACGGAGGATCAGACAGATCATCATCATTAACAAATATGCAGCAGAGCTGACATCTAAAAATAAAAATCAGTTATTGTTAAAATTATATAAAGTTGTAATAAATTCTTGAAATATTTTTAGGAATAAAGACATTCGAGGAATATCTTTCGCAGTTTTCATCCAAATAACATGAAATGCATGAGAGACGTTGAAAAACATTTGATCGAATCGAAATTCGCTAAACACAGTATGGTGAATTGCTTTCTGGACTCTATGGTATAGACTAATTGAAGAAGCGTTTATGAAAATGAAAATAATTAAGAAAGTATTAGTTTTTAGAAAATAAATAATCACTGAGCAGAAAATCGTAAATGTAGGGAATAATTTATAATTTTTTTCCATACTTCAGTTTGTGCGGAAATTTATCACTTCAGTGGGCAGGAACGATACAAATTCTCAAGAATTAAGATGAAAAAAATTCAAAATATAATCAGAAATAATATTATCACACCTTATCGAGATAACAACAAAATTTATTTATGACTTCAAATAATAAAATTTCACTTTGTGAATGCCACACTAATTTAAAATTACAATACTACTGTTATGACTTAGCATGTATTTTTTTGAAAGTTAATGAATAAATATATAATTTAGCGGAATATTTGTTGAATAATTTGTGATTAGTGCACCACTCTTTGACGGAACATCATAAAGACATATAAGTTAGAAAAATTAATCTTTAATTTCTGTAATGGTAAAAAAAACAAACTCTCATTTTATAAGGCATAATGTTACCTACGATTGAATTTAATTAAATCAACACTCCATTTTATAAAATCTAAACTCGTTGAAAAGAACGATTTTCATAATAAATGGCCTTTTTCAAGAAGTGGATAGATCAGTCTTTGAGCTATGCAATTCAGGTTTACTTTTGTTTCCACGCTAATTAGAAGTCAAATTATTAATAATTCCGTGATGATCAGCAAACTGGAAACGGACATTAAAGTAACCGGAAATACCAATTTAAAGGTTTAAAACATGTTAAAAATTTATATAAACACAAATTTAGTTTTAAATACGGAAAATGCTTTGCACAAACACTCACAAAAGTGTTAATGAGAGTTTTAATGGTGTTTTGTGAAAATTTGTACCTAAAAATGTGTTTGTTGATCTCGGAATCCTCAGATTAAAGGTACTTAAGTCTGCAATACATTTTAACGAATTATTAAATATCTTAAAGGATGAAGTAGTGTATCATAATACATTTTTAGTTAGAGCATTTGATGGTCTCGACAAAGACAGGATAAATGAATTGTAGGAGCAATCACTGACATACGCAAAAATTGCCAGAAAAAAATTTAAATTAAAAAAGGAAGATAGTTAAAATATGAAGTGAAAGTAGGTTTGATATATAAATGCGGCGAAGTTTAAGTATGTATGCTCATAATTCATTATTAAAACAAGCTACTGCATACTTTAAATGCATTTTTCTCAAAACTAACTTTACTGATTTGTTGCTCCCTTCAAAATCCCAAATCAAATAGCTCAAAATATAATGCTCATATTACTATGTAATTTGATGGACCTTTTTTATACTATTTTCTTGGCAATGGACTTTTAATAGATTTTTAATGTTTATTTCAAATATTGACATCCTATTAGAAATTTTGAATAGTCTTAAGCCCAGAAATATGGTTAAAGTAAGTCTACACCTCTATTTTTTCAAAAATTGCTCTGAACGTGTTCGGATACCTTAAAGAAGCAACAGATAGTCATTACCATTTATTAAAATATTATAGAGTTTCTGTATAAATTAGATAATTTTTGATTACATGTTTAATATATCGATTTGTTCTCAAGAAAAACTAAGTCATTGGCAATATGTAACGAGTGCTGGCATAGATGATATTCAAAATGCTAAAAGTCAATAAGCGATCCATTACTTCACAAAATATAAATTAATCTAAGGAATCCTGAATAAGAAATATTTTGATTTCACAGTTATTAGTCGTTTTTATACAAGCATTTATTTGATAAATGTAAAAAATAAATTCATTTTAATTTGGGTTACCAATCCAAGTTAAGATTTTTTTTCCCCAAATATTCATTTTTTATTAGTGGCCTGGCTATTCTAAAATGCTTGTTTCTTTAGTTTAAAGCAGCGGGCAGATACCTAGAATATCAAACAACAGCATTCCTTCATATTAATCGCCGAAAATATTTTCAAAATATTCAGATCCTAATTTCTACCCTGATTTGTTATTGCGATACATCGTGATCATTTCCCTTAATATATTTATTCATTCAAACTAAAGGATGATAATTTGAAGAGAACTATTTTTTTTCCAGAAATATCTGAAAACCAATAGTAATCAAAATTCTGATACTCTGATGTTTTCGGGAGGATCTGAGAATTTTTGTTTATCAAGAAAGAAATGTTATCAGTGAAATATATTTTTCTATATTCAGTAAAATCAGTGTGAACAACCGTTTTACCGGTGAGTCTGTATGGCCGTTATTCACGGCACTAAAATGAACAAATGTGCGTCAGTTGTAGGGGAGCTGTTGGAAAAAGGGTTTATTCAAAATATTGAAGAATTCACAACTAGAACCGATTCAAGATTAAAACTGGATGAAGCGATTTATGAAATTAGATATTTATTATGTACAATTATAATATTTAAGGAATACAATAAAAGCGGTTACTGCCGAACATCTAAGTTTGTGTATAATCTTTAATGACTTTTATTTTCGTTAATATATAATACAAAATGTGAAAGTATTGTATTCCTTGAAATGCCTCCTTCAAAGTTCTGCCGAATCTCCTTTACTTTCGATTGGGAAAAAATATTTCTAAAACTGCGTCTAACAACTTGTCTGTCTGTCGTTTTCGCTTCCTCTCCACGCATTAATTCAAAATCAGACAGAACCAGTGCAAGGATGGTGAAGCCTTTTGCATAATTGTACCCACAAATATGAATGAATTTACCAACATTTAAATGAAATCTAGCAAAAGAACATCCGTTTATCGGTTTGTATTCTGCATGTAAACTCATTACATTAAAAAAAGTTCGGTTTTTATTCGGATGAAATTTGTCGTCAAAAGCAGAGATGTGTATTAAAAGTTGCATGATATCTGTCAGGGGAATGATTAGTTGCATAATGCAATTTGTGCCGTAATGAGTCACTACACTCGAAATGATTACTTAGGATGAGTGTCTGAGGTCAGGTTTATTATCAATCATAGTTTTGAAGGGTTTGCCTCTTTCTATAGTTTTTAACGCTTTTCTATCTTTTACTGTGCGTTTAAGAATGAAGAGACTGAGAAAAAAAATCGAAAAAAAGATTTTCTAATCTTCTAGAGTATGAGGTAGTAAAAGGCGTTTAATTTAACAAACATTGGTAAAAATCAAAGAAAGTTTCAAAACATCACTAAACAATTTTTTGTGCATAAATGTGCTTGAAGATCATGCACTAATCGAAGGTAGCCTCATTAGCACCAGTGGAAATAAAAATTAGCGTATACAGAGAAAGTTGAGAGGAGAACAGTGCTATTGATTGAAAGTTAACTGGAAGTACTCTCTGCATTTCCTCAGTGCAGATATTTCTTAAAATATTACAGAAATTATATAAAGCAGAACTAAAATCTAGTGAAGAATAACCAAATGAGCTAATTATTATAAATGGTATTTAGGGCGAGTTTTGTCTGAGTGCCGCGGGAGTTTTTGTGGTCTCTTGACAGATACTTCAGAAAATTAAAAATTCATACATTTCAGTTTTGCATTTAAAAACCCGGCTTTATTTGAGAAAGAGTTATTAAGTAATCAAACTGAATAATAATGTAACTTAATTTAGTTAATTATTACATGAGCTTCATTTGAACTAAAAAAGTTTTGAAATACCATTAGTAGAAAACTTTATCGCAATTATGCATGTGCAAGTAGTACAAATACTGATTTTCTTTCATCAAGGCTTCGCTCCCTCAATTACAAGCTGTAGTTTTGAGAATATTTTTAAACCCAATAGATACTATTTTTGTGTATATGGTGTGGAAAATAACTTTTTTTTTTACCAAGTACTATATATTTAGGTTTCATATGCAGGAAAAACCATCGATTGAATTTTACAAATATGAAAGAAAAAAAAGTTTTGAGCTCTCCGTAAGGGATATTGTACATGAATATAATAATAGCTGCAATGAAAATATTTTCTATCTATCAGCTAATCAGAACATATTTTAGACTTTTCAGAAATGTATTTTTCAAACATAGAGGAACAAAGCTAAATGGGGAGCTCTGAAGATTTGATTTAGAGTCGCGTTACTCAAAAATTTCTATATATATATATATATATATATATATATATATATATATATATATATATATATATATATAAAACGTAAGCAAGTAAGAAAGCAATGAATAAATAAATACAAATTCATTACAGATTATTAATAACTAAGAGGTATTAATGATAAGATATAAATATACATTACAGTTTTCGCTTTAGCCAGTTCATGACTCAATGATAGCTTCAACACAAAGAAGCAAACGTAAATTCTCAAGAATTCAAAATATAATTCGCAGTAAAAATTATTGCTCTTCACAATCGCAAAGAAAAATCACTTTTGACACAAAAATTAACAGCATTCACCTCCTTTGTTAAAGCTAACAATGATACAGTTTTAATATAATAAATGCCAATGCTATTATTATAAATTAATTTGTTGTAAAAATGAACAGAATGTTTTTAAATTATTGATTGAGAGATGTGTTGATTAGTTTTTAATTATTACGTCATCACTTTTTCTTTGTGTTCAAGAAATTTAAAACTTTCCGACAGAAATTTAGGCGATATTTCCAAAAAATTATACACAATCTCCGGAATATAGTTTCTGAAGAATAAATACATTTAATTTGATCAAAAAGCCATTTTAAATCGATATTGAAATCATTTTAATATAGTCATTTTAAATTTAGATATTAAACTAAATTTTATACTTAAATGTGTTATACATAAATTGTGTTCATACATAAATTGGATAATGATTTTTATGACATGTTTAATATAACGGTTTGTCTTCAAGAGAAACTAACTCATTGGGAATATGAAACGAGTACTGGCATAGATGATATTCAAAATGCTAAAAGTCGATAAGTGATACATTGCTTCACAACTTATATATATATCTAAGGAATCCTGCATATGAAACATTTTAATTTTCTGATTATTAGTCGTTTTTATACAATTTTTTATTTGATAAATTTAAAAAAATAAATTCAATTTAATTTAGGTTATCGAATCTATGTTCAGACTTTTTTCGAAATATTCATTTTTAGTAGTGGCCATTTCTAATGTGCCCGTTTCTTCAATTTAAATCCGCAGGCAGGTACTTAAAATATCTAAACAACAACATTCCTTAATATAAATCATCGAAAATGTTTTCTAAATATCCAGATCCTAATTTCTGCCCTGATTTGGTATTGCGATGTGGCGTCCTAATTTCCTTTAATATATTTATTCATTGAGATTAAAGGATTATAATTTGAACATAAATCTTTTTTTTTCAGAAATTTCTGAAAACCAACAGGAATTGAAATTCTCATACACTGATGTGTTCGGGAGGATTTGAGAACTTTTGATTATCAAGATTCAAACGTTATCAGTGAAATATATTTTTTACATTCAATAGAATCTGAGTTAACAATCTTTTCACCGGTGAATCTGTATGGTCGTTATTCACGACGCTGAAATGAACAAAGCTGCACTAGTTGTAGGGGACTTGTTGGTTAAAGAGTTTATACAAAATTTGGACGAATCCACTACTAGAACAGAGTCAAGGTTAAAAATGGATGAAGCGTTTTAGGGAATCAGATATTTATTATGTAAAGTTGTAATGTTTAAGGAATACAATAAAAGCTATTATGAAAGGACATCGAATTAATGACTTAATGACTTTTATTTTCATTAAAATGAAATACAAAGTTTTCTATTCATCACGAAAAGTATTGTATTCGTTGAAACACCACCTTCAAATTTCTGCTGAAACATCTTTACTTTCGAGTGGAAAATAAAATATTTTTAAAACTGCGTCTGACTAGTTGTCCGTCTATCGTTTTAGCTTCCCTTATATACATTAATTTAAAATCAGACAGAACCAGTACAAAGTTGGTGAAGTATGTTTCATAGTTTTAACACCAAATATGAATAGATTCGCCAACATATAAACGAAGTCCTGGGAAAGAATTTCCGTTTTTGTATTCATCATGTGAAGATATTATATTAAAAAATCATAAACATTTATTCGGATGAAAATTTGTCATCAAAAGCACATATGTAATGTATGTATCAAACGAATGATTACTTGCTATTCAGCTTATTCACGTTAACGTGAGAATCGTTCATATATATATATATATATATATATATATATATATGTGTGTGTGTGTGTGTGTGTGTGTGTGTGTGTATGTGTGTGTGTGTGTGTGTGTGTGTGTGTTTGAACCTTGCAACTCTTATTTTACGAGAAAATATCGCCATATATAGGGATATAGAGTGTCTGAGGTCAGGTTTATTATCAATCATATCTTTGAAGGTTTGTATTTTCCTGTAGTTTTTAACACTTTTCTACCCTTTTCAGAGCGTTTTGGAAATTCAAAAAACGAGAAAAAAAAATCGAAAAAAAAAAAAAGATTTTCTAATCTCTTGGTGTATGAGGTAGTGGCAGGCGTTTCATTTTACAGCCGTTCTTAAATATCAGTTTCGTTTAGTTTAGTTATATTAAAGTCCCGTTTTGAAGCAACACGAGGGCTATTTTGGGACGGAACTCGTTATTTTGAACCACAATCAGATGACGAGGACGACACCTGAACTGGCACCCCCCTCTCCACACCACATCAGCGGGAATACGTTTGGCCTGATAGATTTAACGTGCAAGAGACCCCCTCACACTACGGCTCTTCGGTGGAATCTCGAACCTCAGACCCTTCGGTTTCGAAGCCGAGACTTTTTCAACAGGCCACCGCGGCCCTTGTTAAATATCAGAATTAAAAGCGAAACATCACCAAACCATTTTTGCGCGCATGAAGGTGCTTGAAGATCATGCACGAATCTGAAAATAGCCTCATTAGCGCCAATGCAAGTACAAATTAGCATACAGAGAAAGTTGAGAGGAAAGTCAATGATAAGTACAGATTTCAAAGTGAGCCTCTTCAATGAAAAAAACGATCACATTTTTAAGTAGGTTGTCAAACAACATTTCAGATGCATTTTGACTAGCAACAAAATCGCCTTCAGTTAATTTTTGCTCAACAGCCAATTTATAGGGATGAAATGGAAGTTCTTGATGGAGAATTCGTCGAAGAGTGGTGTCAGAAATTCCCAGAACAGCTGCGTGTTTGTGAGAAAAACGCCCGGGAGAACGCAGACCTGACTGACTCACTCTTTCGACATTTCCTGGAGTTCTGGTGGTCCGTTGATGTCCATTTCTGGGTTTAGCGACACTTCCGAAATGAGTTAACCACGACAGAATCGAATGACTACCAGGAACTGGTCTGTAAGGAAGAATTTCAAAGCGAGTGTGGAAGGCACGTTGCGTAACAACAAGTGAAAGTCCATTAGAAAAGGAGCTCTTGACAGCGAAGGCCCACTGTTGTCTAGACCAGTGTATGATGTCATTTTTCTAGAAACAGTGACAGACTCGGAGACATTTCCCTCCAGTAGCAACACTTGCCACTCCTCCACCTACCCAACTAATTGCTTTGAATTTTTTTCAAATAAGTAAGTTTCTCTGGCGCACCCTGTATTTTCTACAGTTCCTTGGAGTGGATATTTCTTTGAAAAGTATAGAAACTATATAAAGCAGAGCTAAATATTATAAAAAGTATTTTGGGAGAGTTTTGTATGAGTACCTGGTGAATTTCGGTATTGTCTCTTGAAAGATAATTCTGAAAATTAAAAAACCCATAAATTTTAGTTTTGCATTTAAAAATCTGTCTTTATTTGCAAAGTAAATATTAAATAATCAAACTGAGTAACAATGTAACTTAAATTAGATAAATTAATGAACGTCTCTTGAACTTAAAATGTTTTAAAATACTCTTAGTAGAAAATGTTATAGTAAATGTGTAAGTGCAAGTAGTCAAAATAGTGATGTTATTACTTCAATGCTTCTCTCTCTGAGCTACAAGTAGAAGTGTTACTAAAATTTGTAAATCTTTTACTCCATTAAATGTAATTTTTTTTTGTGTACTGTGTGGAGAACGATATGAATTTTACCATCCAATATTTAGGCTTCATATGCTGGTAAAACTATAGATTGCATTTTACAGATATGAAAGAAAAAATGTTCTGAGCTGTCCATAAGCGATATTGTACATGAATAAATTTGTTTCTGCAATGATAACAAAAGTAATAATTTTGTAATAACAAAAGTTGATTAAAAATTGTAACAAATACTATATTCTCAAGAATTTCATGTAATCAAAAATATATATTGCCAAATTTTTAAATGGAATGAAAACTGTTTCTTAATCTATTTTATCCAAAGTTTACTATCAATTCATTCAATCTTCAAATTATTAATTTCACTAAATGTACATAAATAGTCACTACATATACGAATTTCTTAACTGTGTTTCCAGATGATGAAATATCACATTTTAATTTAAATTTTCTGGAAATTTTTTATATATAAATAACCCATTTATAGACGATACATTTATTTAAAATTGTTATAAGAATTCTGGATGTTAAAAATTTGTTCAGTTTTTGTTCTCAAATATTGACATGTAAATACCCCGAAGGCAAGCAAATATTTTCAATCAGTTAATTAGTCATTACATATTTTAGATATTTCAGAAATAATTTTTCAAACATAAAGGAACAATACTAAACAAAGAGCTATAAAGATTTGGATGTAGATTCGCGTTGCTCAAAAATTTCTACAAAAACGCAAATAAGTTAAAAAGTAATGAGTAAATAAAATCGTATTCATTACAGACTATTATTAAAAAATAAATATTAATGATAAGGTATAAAAATACATTACAATTTTCGCTTTAGCCACTTCATGGCGCAATGATAGCTTCAACACAAAGAAGCAAATGTAAATTCTCAAGAATTCAAAAGGTAATTCAAAATATAAAGCACAGAAAATATTATCACTCTTCACAATCGCAAAGAAAAATCACTTTTGATCCAAAAAATTATGGCCTCTGCCTCCTTTGTTACAGCTAACAATGATGACCTTAAAAATGGAATTTTAATACAATAAAGCGCATTGTTATTATTAAAAAATATTTTTGTAGACTAAATGTACAGAATGTTTTTACATTATTGATTTAAAGCAGTGTTGACTCGTTTTCAATTATTACGTCATGATTTGCTATGGTTGTTCAAGAAAATTTAAAATTTTTGGACATTAATTTTGGGAATTTTTCTGGGAAATTTACATTCTCCGAAGTATAGTTTCACAAAAATAAATAAATTACATTAAATCAACAAGCCATTTTCAATCTACATTGAAATTATTTTGATTTAGTCCATTTGAATTTAGATATTTAATTAGAATTTTGAGAAAAAAATCTGCTGACATTTTAAAAAATATTGATAATTTTTCCTTCCTCATGATTTTTGACTTATAGTATATGCGATGAATGCCAAAATGGATGATATGGAAAGATTTATATTGACATTTTCAGCCATATCTTTGGCCGTTTGCTTGGATAATTATTTAGACTTTATGCATTAAATTAAGTAATGGTTAAATGAGTTCTAAATTTTCCTTTCAGTGCTCACTTTTTTGAACAAATTATTGACTGATAAAAGTACTATTCAGGATATTCCACGTTATTGAAATGGAGATTTGGACATCTTTCGAAAGACTCAAAACTTGTTAGTATGCTATTTGACTTCGTTCTTTAAAGTTAGCTAATATATTTCTAGGAAGAAAAGAACATTTTTTCTTAAATTTGATTCGTCAAGAAATATTATGTTTTCCAAAACGTCTGTGTCATATCTATAGACTACAATTAAATATTTATTTAGAGTTAAATGTTAGCACTTTATCTTGAATATATCTTTCAATAATTGGCCCAAAATTTTCAAAAATTTAGATTTTATCATTAAGGTAGTCCTCAAAAAATGCCATTGAAAAATTCAAAAATTATCTGAAGAAAAAAGAAAATCTTAAAATAATTCATTGAATAAAGAAAAAAAGAAAAACATTTAAGGGGGTGCAATATCAGAAGAATTTAAACTAATCTATGTGGGTCTATTTGCTATTTGAATTACATAAATATCGTCAAACATACCTACCTTTAAAGCAAAACTTTATTTCCTTTTAAAGCATGACACCTGCGATTTTCGAAATTAGTTTAAAAAAATTCCTCTCGGCAAGCTGAAAGGTAAAAGTAGATTACTTTAAATCTAAATAACTACCTGGCAGCATAAATTGTTGTAGTTAGAAGTAATGAAAACTAGGGTGTGAAAATCATTTTTCGGTCTCTGATTTATAGGACATTGCAGGTATCGTAAAACTTTCAGTGCAACAACTATTCGTCTTAATGAGGCCTAATTTGGTTAGCTGAAATTAGTTTTAAATCTGGAATACTAAGAAAATTACAGCGAAGTGAAAATTTCAACCCCAACCCCTCAGCATTACCGTTTCATTTCAGCTAGACAGGATATTATTTTTTTGCATTTCTAACTAAAAACCACAGTGCTAGGAATGTGAATGATTGCTGCGCATTTGCGTGAACTTGGTTCTGAAGGTTTGAAATAAATCTATCAATAATTGATCAAAATATCTTATTTATGATTTTTAAGACGTTAAATAATTCAGATTAAAAATAGAACCTGTATTTGAAATATTATTTAAAAAAATGAAATAAGAAAAAAGAAAATAAACCATTTTGAGTTTTCAGAACTCCAACTGAGGACCAGTAAAAATCCTGGAATCTCTCAGTTGCACTAGCCACAAAGCCACATACTTCACAATTCACGAAAGTGGCTTCCCTTCTTAAGACGTCAATACGAGTATCAAAGACGCATTGAAATGGTGAATAACCACAATAATAAGAATATCAATGACAGCTGCGCGTGTGCTTGATCTTGTGGCTGAAAGTTTGCATTAAAATTATAAATATTTCATCAAAAAATTTGATTTTTGATTTTCAAGGCGTTAAATAATTCAGATTAACTACAGCATCAGTACTCAAAATATTATTTAAAAAATGAAATAAGAAAAAAAAATCCATTATCAGCTTTTGCGACTCCAAATAAGTACGAGCAAAAATCTTAAAACCACTCCGTCGCCCCAGAAACCAAGCCACATACATATTGATGGGCAGAGGTGATTTTCTTTCTTAAAACGTCAATCCGAATATCAAAGAAGCAAGGAATCTGGTCAAAAATACAATGCTAAGAATATCAATGACAGCTGAGTATGTGCCTGAAGTTGGCAGTGAATGTTTAAAATGAAACTATAAATTATGATCGAAATATGTATATATATATATTTTGGATTTTTCAGGGGGTAAAAGGAGAGAATAAATAGACAATCAGTATTCTAAACATTATTAAAAAATTGAAAATAAACCAATTTTGCACTTTTGATACTCAAACAGAGGACCAGCAAAAATCTTATAATCGCTGAATCTCTCTAGCCACCTAACCATTTACTTCATGATTGACGGAGTTATCTTCCTTCTTAATGCGTCAATCTGGGTATCAAAGAGGCTAGGAATCTAGTGAAAAATCACAATGCTAAAAATATCCTTGACTTCTGTGCATGTGTTCGAACTTGAAAGTTTTAAACTAAATGATGAATATTTGGTCAAAAAGTTTTTATTTTATTTTCAAGCCGTGAAATAATTCAGATTGACCATAGAAACAGTATTCGAAATACTATTCAAAATAAAAATAAAATAAGAAGTAAATCAATTTTGCCCTTTCGAGACTCAAATTGAGGACCAGCAAAAATTTTAGAATCATTCTGGCCACCAACGCAGGCACTTTGTCATTGACGGAGGGGTCTTCCCTTCTTATTACGTAAATCCGAGTGTCAGAAACGCTGAGAATCTAGTCAGAAACCACAATGCTGAAAATATTAATGTCACATGCGATTTCATATGCTGGAACTTCTGACAGTTTCTATTTTTATGTACATTTTTTTTTTACTAAGAATGGAAAAAGTCATTGAATCTATGACGCTTCCATTCGTATTTTTAAATTGGTTTCGAGATTTGTGCATTCGATTCATTTCTTCTTGCATCATTATTTCGTTCTTATTTAGTGCAAACATCAGTGGAACGATGCTAATGCTCTGCGAAAACACTTACATGGCTCTCAGCAACGTAATAAAATCTTACAGAAAAGACTTCTAAACAAATTTAGGTCTGAAACTTATATGAAATGAGCCCATGTTTGTGGACATATAAGTACTGAACATGATTACGAAACAAGTAGAGCAAGCACACAATACTCTGAATATGTGCACCTTGTTGCTGTACGGAATGTTCATCTGCGTATTCTACATTACAATTAGCATAGGTCTGTCGGAAGACGGGAGTTTGAAAACGAAAGTGTTATGGTATATTTCGTGGAATATCCTCATAGCTATTTATCTCTTCAGCAGATTAACTCTAAGTGGATGCAAAGTGCAAGAAGAAAGCAGAAAATTGCGAGATGCTGGTTTAAAATTTTCTAGAAGAATCGTTAACTCTTCTGCCAATGAATCCACTCTGATGATATTCTCGCTTCTGCTTGCAAGTATTGAAGATTATAATTCTGTTGTGACGGTGGGTGCTATGTTTGACATAGAAAAAGGCCTGTTTCTGACTGTTGCTGTCACAATAGTGACTTACGGAGTTATTCTTTTACAGACGAATGAATGAGATATCACAGAAAAAAATCTATTAACTGCACAAACCAGGTAACGAGTTCCCAAAACAATCGGAAATATTGTCCTAAAATAATCACTATTTGACTTACTAACTGAAACCTTTTTCTTAAAAATGAAATGTGTATTCGAAAAAAAAAAAATTCATAGAACAATACAAATCGGAATATATTAAGCTAATGTGCAATCTATTGAATAATATGGAATAAATTATCTTTCAACTGCTTTTCCTACAGATAAATTTAACTAACATCATTTGAATAGATTTATTTATAAAGTCAAAACAAGATTTTTCCGTCTTAATATTTATTCAATGCCTGCAACAGACGTATTATTTTACATTCCTAATACATGGTAAAATTTTGTAAAAGCCGAAAATGGACTATTCTTAGCTATATTAGATTTTAGTCAGCTTAGTTTCCATCTTAGTTTGTTTTTCGAAATATTTATAAAATTTTGTTTCAACCATTTTTATGGCCATGGGAAGTATGCTTCCCACCAAATTTATCACCTTGTTTAAAGCAATGCAAATTAGCATAAATTTTGAGACATTTATTTTGACAGAAATTGCAATGCTTCATTTCTTTATCTCACACAAAATGGTATGCCTAGACATTACATAATGAATTAATTTTGTTTACAAATAATTAAAAAAATTAAATTCATCCAATAAATTAAACAGAGTTAATTTTCTTGAACCAATCTGAATAAGATTTTACATACGTCTAGAAAGAAATGGTCTTTAAAAGTGTTAATTTACTGCATCTTAACAATATTTATCGCTATGTTTGTAACGCATTAGCTGCTATTATGTTCATTGCATAATTCTTTAAGAAAAGGATTTAATTAAATTTTTGAAGTATAAAAATATGCGTACAATCTGCTTGAAGTCAATTTTTACCTCCCTCTAGGTAAAATGAAAATTGTACTATATTTAGTTTTTAATGAACCAATGATTTTTACTTAAAATGATTCATTCCTTTGCAATTCTTAATAAACTGAGGTGTAACACAGAAAAGCTTTAAGTCTGTTCAGGATTAATCTTGACTGCAGATTTTGTTAATGTTTCAAAATCAAGATGTTTGTTTCATTTTAAATGCATATATGTGGAATGATAATTAAAGAGTGTGCATTATGCAAGAGTTTGTGACGCATAGAGTATAAAACTTGAGGAGAACACCTATATTATTATAAATAACGTAAATGGAATAAAGTTAACGGACAATTTATAATGCTCTCTGATGTACTCGTATCAAGAGATGGATATTTTTTTAAATCTAAATATACTTTATTGAGAAACTCATTTGAATGCTCGTTTCTTATGGTGAGAGGAAGATTTGTTTGATGAAGGTACCGATATTGCATGAATTATTTATTCTGACTATAAGACAGCGCGGATGTTTGCAGACTAAGTTGCCGGCCTAAATATCACACTCACTAATTAATCATGTTTTGATATTCCAAGATCCATAAATTTGCCTTTTGTAACCTCAAGAAAATAATTGACATTCAATTGGGATTTCATACCGATGTCTATATCGTTGATAGAAACGATTGATTTCGCGAACTTACGAATATCAATTGTTATACAATACATTTATAATCATTTTGAAAGTATAGAGTGCAAAAGTTTTAACGTTTTCTTTGATATTTTCGACACAAAATTAATACTTTTTTTTAGGTTTTTAACCTCATCGTATTTTACTAAAATTACTGTTATAGACATGAAATCAATAGATATGGAAAATTATGAAAACGTGAAGCATTAATAATTTTATAATATTACGTTTAATAATAGTTGAATTATGATAATTGAATAGAACAATTAAAGTTCGATGATTGAAAACCGGATTCGATATATTTAAACTCTACAATCAATATTAATGAATGTAGGGACAGACTTTGCAACTCTTGTAAAGGAGTTGTTCGATCATATGCAAGATATTTGCCTAATTATGTAAGATAAGTGCCTAATTATAATTTAAAAATACTATTAAATTATCCATTTGAATTATTTCATTAGATCAAGATAGACGCAGTTTTAAAAATACAACTAAAATGTGAAAAAATAATTTTATTTCCAAATCTGCAATATAAAGATAAGGATGAATTCAAGAGCATTACAATATAAAAAGTGAAAAATTCATACATTTCAAAAATTTTCGATAACAATAATAAAATAAACAAAATCTGCTATTGTTACTCTAGTTAATAATACATTCAGATTAAATGAATTTATACACTACACTGCAAGATAGAATTTCTATTTCAATTATTTTCTACTTAGTTTTTAATTTATTATACCCATTTTTATTTCTTTAAATTAATTTCATAAATTTATTAGTTGGTGGCGCCACCAATGTCAATATTAAAGTTAATTACAATAGATCAAATATATACAGAAAATATGGAAATATGTGCACAAAAGAAAATACAGTTCCATAAATTTATAACAGTTCAGATCACACACTAGTGCAAAGTTTCAAAGTTCTAGCCTTTAGGAAAAATAATAAAAATTTTATTACAAAAATTCAACTTTACAAACATAAAAATATATCAAGTTGCATAGAGCAATCAATTGTTAAACTCAGAATTCACTTCAAACATGGCTATATAAGTTTTTAAAAATATTCTATAACACTCCTTATTCTAACCTCTGATTGGGTAATTGATTTACAATAATAAACATTTAGCAATTTGATGAAATTTTAAAAAATTGCTTCTGGATTATTTTAAGTGATTAAGTTTTAATATAAAAATGATGAAAAATAATTTAAAAAACTACATGCGGCTGCTCTTACTATTAGAAGCATCCATGTGACATTTTTAGACATAAATAATTTTATTCTTGAAAGTTTCATATGAAGTGTAGTTTACAGAAGTTAATTATATAAATTAATGAAATATTTTTTTTGCAGAAGTTTATTCTTAATTTACAGTCTTGTTTAAAACATTTTGATCATCATGCTGATCAGGCATGATGATTAAATAATGCTTTTCTTAATTAAGAGAATTCTTGATTGACTGGCCGGCACAGCCAATCAGTCATCCCCAAATTAAGAAAGATTAAAATATTTGGAATTTAACTATACTTTATTTGAAGTGCATAAAGTTCCTACTGCGCTGGATATTTTTAGAAAAATGGCAGAAGTTAAATTTATTTACATTCTCGATTTAAGTCAAAGATATGAACTTACTCTTGACAGAAAAAAGGGGGCAAGTCTCAAAGATAAATAGATGCTACTAATAGATTTCTATATTGATTAAATGTAAATTATTTCATTCGTTTTAAATGAAAATGGGTCACTTTAAAATTATAATATTAGCATTCAAGCATTTTATAGTAAACACTTTAAATATAAATTGACAATGCTTAACATCCAACTTAACATGATAATTTTAGATTTTATATAATCATTAATTACTTATACTAAATCTTTGAAATAAGAAGAAATAAGTATTGTCCTTGTTATTACTTCAACTTAAATATTTCAATGTACAATATTTTTGCCACGAGAAAAGTTGAGAAAAAACATAAGCAGATTTTTATTCATGACAAAATATTTGTCTTAATTTAAATCCGCACTGTATAATTTTATAATCATAAACGGAATAAATTTCAAGGTTTACTTCGTTAAAATCACATATTTTTGTATTACTTTCTTTAAAGATAATTATAAAACACCAGAATAAATTCACTTATTCGATATATATGCAACATTATGGAATTCCTTAACTACAGGTATACTATATTTCACAAAATTACGCTAGGAAATTTGACAAGGTTATATATAATTTCAAATATTCATTTTCATTTTTTGACGAATAAGAAAGAAAAATTATATGTGCTATATTTTACTGACAAACAAAGTTTATATTAGAAATTTTGTAATTACGTTTTGTCTTAAGGTTACCAAAGTTTACAGATGTATTATAAACAGAACATGGCATTGTTCAACTTAAACAGATGTGAAAATTACAATAAGCAGATGCACATTTTGAAAAAAATTGAGAATTTACACATTTTGCTCTGCAACACTCAAGAGATCAGACAATAAATAGTAAAAATATGGTACGAAGACGAACAAGAGTGCTTCAAAAATAAAAAGGTGCTTCAGTAATATTAATTGTATTTTTGTATCTATTATTTCAATTACTGTTGCTATTATTTTATTAGTGAGAATTATACGAAACGATTAAATCTGATTAACAGTGATTTATTTTGCCTTTTCCAGCAATTTTTCAAATATAAGAATGTTGCAAGGACATTTTAAATCGTTAATATTTGGAGATAAGGATATGAAGCGTAGCTCTACAACTTAAAGGAATGCTGGTATTTTTTGAATTTTTTATACACATAAGCTAAAAATGTTGTTGCAGAACATAGAAATAATTTCTAAAAAATATTTTACACATTTTCTTTATACATTTCAGCTTGATAATTTTAATCCAATATTATTGCTATATTGGACAAAAAATGAGCAATAACGTTGCAATAAAACGCTGATTGAATGACAAATGAACTATTTTAAGATCAGGAAATACAAATATCTATACTGTTTAAAGGAAAAATAATTTAAAGATTTCATAGAATATATCACTATTTACCAATATTTTTCAAAGTAAATTTTGGGTTTCAAAAAACGATTCTTTTATTGAATAACAAAGGAAGGCAAGAAAAGTCAATAGTTGGATTTGAATGGCGCAAGAGCCAAGTATAACTAATCTACGACAAGAATTCAAGAAGATGGTTGAAATATATTTTATCAGTATTATTCGAAATCAAGGCGGCAGATATTTCTATAATATATTAACTTGCATCACGTTGCTAACCATATGGGATATTTTGCACGTGAAGAAAGATTAAGATGTCACCAATTCCAGGCACAGGAGATCCATTGTTCTCGTATAGATGTTGAAGGTCTGCAAAATCCCATGTCTGCCGATGGGTCAAAACAAACCTCACTGAAAGATGACGAGAAGATCCTCTTCTGTTTAGTCCTATTATTTAAAAAAAGATCCGAAAAAGTGATATTTCTTTATGAATTCATTAAAAATTGGGGCCCAAAATATTAATGGTATTAATACAGATTGGTGATCAATGTTATATAAACGATTTATTTAGATTTGGTATAGCTTAATATTCCAGCATCGAAGATAAGAATTACAGAAATAAGAACTAGTCTTTCAAGAAATGAAAAATATCTTTTAATCAATTTTCAAAAGTTAAATCATTCGAAAGGAACTTTAAATTATCGAATAGAATATTTTTAATCCTCTTGTTGTATTAATGACTGTTGTAAGCAAAACTAGGGACCAACCTCGTAATTTTGAATTGCTGTCAGATAAGGTTTTTCGATGGAATCAGATTTCGAGCCTGCAAACCTCCTCTTCGGAAACCGAGACCATACCATAGCCACCGCGGCCCGTTAAAATCCTCATATATTATAATCGATTCAAAATTTTGGTGACGAATAAATACTCTTTGACTCTCCGAAACTATTTAATAAATGCATTTGTATAATTTATGTTCTTTCCAATTTTAAGAATAGTTACAAAAGAGAATTTGCTTGTGATCTTTGGCAATTTTCCTTAGCAATTATTTTCTAGGATGGTGTTAGTACAAAAGTATTTTTAAATAACTTATTTTATTATCTCTCAATTCCAACCGATTTAAATCAAAATTTAAAGCAGAAAAAAAGCTTAAAACAATTTTTTGTCATTGCGGTTTTAAGCTATGTATTTACGTGTTTGTGAAAATAAATATCGCCAGACAGATCAGTCTGTTGAATTTTGTTCAAAATATGACAGATTTAAAATCTAACATGCAATGCAAAGGTTTTTTAAATTCAATTCCTACTTAGGTCAACAAAGCAATTCTTTATTTCAGTTACTTTGTTAAATAATTATCAAGAAATCGACTTTAGCAAAGACTAAACTCGCATTCTTCACCTTCACGTGAAAAATATTGAAATAATTGCATCTTACCGATGCAGTTACGGTTCGTTCATTTCAATCTCCATAACAAACTGCTAAAACTCTGAAGTAAAGTACTCTGAACTTGAGTGAATAAATAAATAGCATTTTATAAACGACTGAAAACTTGAACAATATATATGAATATATATAGAGTGAACTATTAGTAGGAATTGAAAAATATACACACAGTTTTATCTATCTAATTCGTTTTGTCTTCATCGCGTTCGAATAGTCGGACTTCTTCAAAACTGATTTTACACAAAATTGCTGGAAATATGTTAATTTGGTACAAAGACCGTAAACGAAATTTCATTTAGCTCACAGCATTTTTGAATCCTTTGTCAGACAGCAAGACATCTTCTGAAAATGTGATTTTCGACCTCCGAGGTCTAAAATGTGGATACTAGTCAAAATTGAGATCTCATTATTTTACGCGATTATTCTTTACTACATATCCGAAAAAGAAAAACCAACATAAAAGTTTATACATCCATTATCTAATAAGAAATTATAAGCCTCCAATTACTTTCTAAATAGAAAAGATATGCTGAAGTTTAAAATGATTATGCATTTTAAAGTCAATCCATTTTTCGACAATAAAGTCAATCCATTTCATTACTCAAATTCAACAACTTACCGAGTCTTTGAAGGAGGAAAAGGACGATTCTCACTGAGTACTCAATTTCTTTTTATCTAGGATCGTTGCCTTACACCGAAGATGGGTCTGAATTGGAGGTATTCACTCACTAGTCAGCAAAAGATTCAAAAGTTGAGAATCTATCAACTGTTAAAATCTTCAGAATAGTGAAATTACAGAGTTTCTTTTTCTGAAGTGCATATGGCCAAGTTAAGAAGCAGCCATGCTCTCGCATGAGTCGAGTTTCAGAAGCAACTGATTCAAGTTTTTCCACAACTTCAGTGCTTAATGTTTCACGATTTCTACTTTTACAAACTTATCAGATTTCGAATTTCTTGTTTATACTTTGATGTTTATCTTTAATAGTTTTATTCTTTCCTCACAGCTTCTATATAGATTTCCCGTTTATTATGAAGTAATTCCAATTTTGTTTTTATTCCCTGTAAGGCACTTCAAAATACTTCCCGTCAAGCATTTAATCTCTGAAAATGAGAGTAGCTAAAGATATGTTACCTAATTGTAGAGTGTTCAATTGACTCCTATACTTTCTTATTCATTCACAAATTCAGAAAACACTTTCTATATCGTCAAAGTATTATCTTCCTTAGAATCCTTTTGTTTAACGAATTCTCCAATTTAGAGATATATTGCACTAGCTCCAATATTTGGCAACTATGAACAAATCAGTTCTCTAAAGTAGCTGTAGTTATTTTCTGGTCACGTAGTTCGAAAACTTACTACGCCTCTTCGAAGTTCAACTAATCCTTAAACTGATTACTCCAAATTATATTCAACGTTTTTCATAACAGAAAAATATCAAATGAATCAATATTTCAATCTGCTATTTTTATCAGCAGTAATTCAGAAGATACTTGATATAGCTTCTTGAAACCATGTAATAAACACCACAAGATTTTGGAATCAGCAATTAATTTCTATTTTAAAGGGACCATGAGTAAATATACTTTATGCAATCAATTTAGCATATTATTTATCTCGATTTTTAATGTATTTAATAAAGGATTGATTAAAAAATCTCCAAATTATCAGATTCAAGAATGTTATTTTATTGGAAATGAGTCCCTTGCAATGGAAAGAAAATTCGGCATTTATTATATCGACACTTTATTGTTTGATAAACTAAAAAACAATCAATTACTTTATATTAATAGGAAGACTTTTACCAACTCTAAAACATCATCGGAATGTTTTATTTGGCCTTAAAATTTCTGCGTTTGACTTGAAATGTGTTTTAGCTAAAAAAAAAGGACGATTTTATTACGAAAAAATTTACAAATTACACAAGATAAATTTACAATTGAATAAATTACATTCCGATTTCAAAGAAATGTATATTATTTGGATTTAATTCCACAATCTCTCATTTTATTCCCTTGCATTCAATTATGCATCTGATTTGCGTATCGAATTACAGTTTTAAGAATAAAATCTTGTAAATGAAACTTTTAATTTAAAATGCAAAGTTGTTTACATATTTTGCATTCCCCTTACATTAGTATAGGAATTAAATTGACAGATGTCTCCAGTAGGGGTTCATCCAATTAGAAAGTTAAGACTAATCTAAGAATTTGTTTACTTATTTTCATTGGTATTCAAAATATCTATTTCTCTAGTGGATATCTTGCATAACGTCAAACAGAAGCTTCTACAGAGTACGGTACGTCCCACCATAAAATGTGGGCACCTATCTGACGGCTAAAAAAGGACGTACTAAAAAAGGACACCTACCTGGACGGAAATAAAGAAGCTCACTGAATTATTTTTCTTTTAATTTTCGGGGTCTGAGATATTAAGAAAAAGCAATAATCCGTAAAGAAAGTCATTTTTCCCGAGTCATTTTAAAGGCAAATTCAAAGGATTTATAAATTAATTCAAAAGATAATGTATTTCATAACTAAAAAAATTACCGTGGTTTCTGATTTTATGACAAATTTTTAATTAAATTTTGAATTGTAATTTGAATTTCAAGAGTTATGAATTGAACTGCAGCAAGATTTATTCTTAAAATTTTCGAATATCAATTATTCCAACCAAATGAATGCAATATTAAAAGAAATAACAGAATTTTCATAACCTTCGCTAACCATTTTTACGCGTCATTAAATTTGGTTAAAATTGCGATTTGACAACGCAGTTCATCGTAATAAATTTTGGAAAACTATAGTATTTCGACAAGAAAATTATTTAGAATACTAAATTTTACATTTCATTTGGGTTTCACTTTATATTTTCCCAAGAAAACTAACAAGTGGTGAGTTATTTATAGAAAATATAAAATGTATCAAAATCAATTTTGATCATCGATTAATATTAGATTGTTTGAGGAACTCAGATTAGAGTAGTTATCATTTGTTACCTCATGAACAGGATTTTCATTGCAATCAAATCTAGATTTTTCTTATTTAATCCCTAATTTAAAATCAATGCCATTCAACTTTATTTTATTATTAAACTTAAAGAATATCCATTGTGTTTTAGATTGGGATAAAGATTTTATTAAATCTAAAAAGAGCCATTTTTTGAACTATTTCTAATCAAAATTTTTCTAAATTTTAACCAATGTTGGAAATGTTAATTTTCTAAACGCTAGATATCGAATTTGAGTAAATGTTTAAAATAGAAAGTTCGCAATATTTAAGAAGTTCTAAAATTTCGAAACTTAAAAAAATCAATGGTCAAGATAAAATGCATTTAAATTAATATATAGAAAAGGAATATTGATGAAGTTATATTTGCCATTATCACAGTTTAATAATATTGACAATTTAGAAAAACTCCAACGAACGATTACTTCAGATTTTCCCGGCCACCTAAAGATTAATTTTTCCTCTATTTTCTTTCTACCAGAGTATTCAGCTTTCCCAAATAGAAAAGATGCACAGCAATCAGTATTTCAGTAGTTTCTAAAGTCCCTCTAAGCATTTAACCCACTCCGACAATACCTTCCAGACTTCACTCCATACACACATACATAACCCACGCCAACCAGACTCAAATTTCACCATATATAACCCACGTTCATACATAATCCATGCCTTCAAAACTATTCAAATTTCACTCCTTACATGCTTAACCCACGCCTTCAAAACTATTCAAATTTCACTCCTTACATGCATAACCCACGCCTTCAAAACTATTCAAATTTCACTCTTTACATGCATAACCCACGCCTTCAAAACCCAAATTTCACTCCTGGCATGCCTAACCCATGCCAACAAGCTCTACAGTTCCCACTCTACACGTAGACCTAGCCAACACAGCTCCCAAAGTTTCTCTCAACACATAGTCCACACCAACAGAATTCTCACTCCAAACTTTTACATTTGAAACAAATAGCATATTGCAACAAAGAGAAACATCCAACAAGTACAGCAACATTTTTCAAGAAATGCTTATTCCGTATTCTAATGCCAACCTTCCTTTTATTTCCATTTCATTAGGCTGCTGTAATTACTCCATGCATTCCATTGCCAATAACAGAAGTCCTGTCTATTGGCAACCCAGCTTACAATCCCGATGCTGATACAGTCACTCGAATTGCATTTCTTTTGCTTTTACTCATAAAACCATTACCAAATCCAACTCTTTCTTAGACAACCCACTAGCAATATCTTATAATTTCAGATATTTGTACATAATAAATGCAATTTTAGAATCGTGCTTGTTGGAAAATTCGCTTTCAAATTCAGATATTGTCTACCACGATAAGACTTTCTCCACACATACCGTTTTAAGTTTTCACCATGCCCCATGCTTACCTCAGCTGAGTGACATTTTAAATTAAAAATAAATAAATACAAGGAAATTAATTTGCAATTCTACAGTTTATTAATTGACATAATTGTTTTTTAAGTACCTACTTCTCCTTTCCTTCATTAGAAAAATCCATTTTTTATGAATTTAAATCAATGAAAAACATTAGATTTTTCAACGATAACGATATATTTAAAAAATTTCATAATCTTTCGTATATATGAATGTATCAAAATCTCTCAATTCTATTGATCTAGTATTTAAAATTCTTTTCTCTGGTAAATTGCTATTTTGTAACGAGTTTTTCATTTCTGTTTTTAATGAATTAATCTAGAAGTTTTGAACATTAATGTTCTTACGATGACGATATATTTTAAAGTGATATGACGATATATTAATAATGGATTCAATACGGTTTCCGATTTGTAATTTTAAAAACAATCAAGATACTCTTTTTAATTTAAAATTATTAACCATTCTATTTTTTAAAAATTTAGTTGCTTAATAAAATTGTTAAAAATTTATTAATTCAAACATGAGTGTAACAAAAATATTTTAGAGAAAAATATGAATTTACAGAAGTATTTGAAATCAGAAAATTAAAATTCTATAACTGTTGGTTTTATATTAGAAATGAAATTCGAGAAAACAACTCAATTGCTTCGAAAATTCACTTCATGCGACAACAAATGACGATAATCATCGTTTATTTGGTTCCCAAATAAAATCAGTTTTTAATGATTACACTCGATGATGGCAGTAAAGATTGAAATAAATTTCATACTTTCCAAATATTCACCACTTGAAATTTGCTTGAAAACAATATTCAGTGATGACCGAAAGAGATGCAGAATTTTCTAAATAATTTAGTTTTTTTTGTGAAATAATTAGTTTTAAAAACTGATTATGAGGGAACGCGTTGAGAAGTCTACATTGACAATATTTAACGACTCTTAAAGCAGTAATAGAATTTTTGTACTTTCGATATTTAATTTCATCATTGTACTTATCGAACGAGAATGGCTAGATTGAAAAATATTTTACTAAGAAAATTATGCTTCAGTTCTTTCACAACTGCAGAAATTCAAAATTACACTCCAAAAATGTGTTATTTTTTTTCTGAACTAAAAAATTAAATTTCGCCTTAATTATTTTATAAAAGTGCTTTGTAGCGTTTGCGCCTATTAATAATCCTAATTCCATTATTCCAGATCAAAAGGAAAATAATACATTAGATTTCCTTTTTTTCTTCATTGTTCATATTATCCATTTCTTTACGGTTATTTGTCACTAGCTTAAGTATATTAAAGCTAGTATAAATAATGGGTTTTGTTTTTTAATCTGAATAAGTAATTTTTTTGAAAGAAAAAAATCATTTAGATGTCATGTTTGCAAATTAGTACAAATATTTTTCAAACAAGGTAAATCGATGCCATATGTTACATGGTGACATAATAAAAAAATACAATAAACACGATTAAACTGCGAAAAAAACGGGTTGCAATAGAAAATGGATTTATTGGGAACTCGCAGGTGAGGTTAAGTTCGCCATAGTTTCTATTAATCTCCCCCTTTATGGCTCTTATTTGTTATTTACTTAAATTATCCTAAATCACTAATAGGCGAATCATTGGGAAAATTAATTAAAAAATAAAATAAAAATCTGGAAAGATTAATCTACAATTAACTCCTGCTCCCTGCAAATTCAGAAAATACAATTTACGATTTCATAACAAGTAGAATTTCAAAATTTAAGAGGGAAGTACGTTATTGAAATGATCTAATAATTAAACTGAATTTAAATCCATTAAAAAGAGATTTTATTAAATACTCAAATTCATTTAAATGGGTAGAAAGACGGTTTTTCTAATTGTAAAAGAATCATTTCTTCTAAATGAGCATACTATCAGTTGATAATTTGGAGATTATATAATTATATATATTTGCACGTTATTCAATTGGTTCTGATCACTACAATTTAGAAAGCGTCTATCAGATAACTCGTAATTACCAAGCATAATTACTGAATATATTACACTAATATCAAGATAATTCGATTACTCTTAATTTCACATCTATTTCTGAAAATTACGCATTACCTACTGCGTGTGGTCTTACTTGTAATCAGATGCGATTGACCTGAAGAGATTTTTTGCACTTTATTTATATGAACAGCATTCATTGCATTATGCGCCCATCGATTGGCCCATTGGTACACAAAGTTTCAAAACTTGAAACTTTGTTCATCTTCTACTTTGTAATGTCCGAAATTCTTATAATAACTCCACATGTATAACAGACAGAAACACAACTGTTCCTTTTATGTTGAAAACATCTTTCTGCAAAAATGGAGAGCTGAAAAGAATGAAGTTGCGTCAGTCTTTTTGAAACAAAAGCCATATAGGATGGTCTTTATACAAAGCTAATTTTAAACTTATTTAACAAAAAAATAACATTTCGCAAATTTAATACAAGCAATCTATACAGATTCCAATATTAAGCTTTTATTTCTGACAGAAAAACTATCAATATTTAAGAGCAAGATCGAAATTGTAACAATGCTTTTTTGTTTGAATACAGTCAATTTAAAAATTGTGACTTTTGCAAATGACAGACGATCGCTTCACTTATATAAATGACTAAGAAGCAACTTTGGAAACATGAAATATAAAATAAAGGTTATAAATATCATCGTAAAATAATGCTACTTAAAATAAAGACCACTCAAGAAGATTTTTAAAAAAGCAATTATTTTGACTGTAAAATTAAATTTGAGATGCAAAGATTTTTTAAATTAAAGAGTATGAAACTAATAAATGCTTACCTTGGGTTTTTATTTCGGTGGTTGTATTCTTTCACAAATGAGGCAACATCCTTTTACGTGATTGGAAAAAAAAGTTGCTTACTTTTTGAATGAATCTTAATTTGGAATGCTGCCTCGACATTTTACATACTTCTCGAAGTTGATTAACTGTCATCGTTTTGCTATATAGCTCACTTCTAATAACTCGGGCAAAGTCCTCAGGAAAGAAACATTCTGAAGTCAGTTCCACCTGAAAAAGAAAAAAAAAATTTGCACCTTTAAGTTACAAACATTAAAATAACATTAAAGCATGGAATTGGGGCTGAATTTTAAGAGGAACAAGTTCAGTATTCAAGAACTTCAAAATTTAAATAAGGAAAACTAAGCACAATTTAAAACCGCACTGCATTTGAAGGGTTGCAAGCTCTAGCTTCGAAAATGTTATCATGGATGTTGTTTTGGCACAAAATCGCACCCAAAGGATAAAAAAAAATGGAGAATGTTATTCTGAAATTCAAGAAGTATAATATTTTCATTTGAATGTACCCGGGCAGATAACTAGTATATCAGATGAAAGCGAAAAAAATATTTTATCTTAATATCGCAAAAACTTACGTAAGGATACTAACGGCTGCTGTCATCATCTCTATTTTTGATAATCCGATCGTGTTCAAACTACTGTTAACTTTCAAATGTAATTACCTTATTTATACGGACCACATTTTCTAGTTGCCGATTTATTTTGAGGGCCATTGAACTTCGCGTATTAAAAGGCGATAATGATTCGAAAAAGTAAAAGAATGGTTTGCGCGACATAGAATTCATATAAAAAAGGTATTGATGCATAAAGCAAAAATAAAATGCATTTGTTGCCTAAAAAAATATCAGTTCAAAAAGAAATGCAACTGAGACTGATTTAATTTTTATTGAAAAGAACTTCCTTGTTGGCATTTTAACAAAGGGAAATAGAAACGAATTTCACCAACTGCAAATATCACAAAAATTGTGCAAATGATTCATGCAAATCATCTTACCTTATAATGGTCTGCAATATGAAAAACGAATTTCTTTTACTTCTTTATTAGTGAAATAGTGAACATTTAACGCGGAGCCAATGAGTTAAAAATATTAAGAACCAAAATTGAGACTTCCCATAAAATTTATGCGAAGAAATTCACAATTGAAACTAGTTAAAATTGAAGTGTGTTTTACTGGCACCTGTTTATATAGACTTCGGTCATCTATCGTTCTCTTCTTCCAAAATTTATATCAAGAAACTAGAAACTAGAAAATATGGGGATTTTAAAAAAAGATTATATTGATGTTTGGATTCACACCTAAATCATTCCTATTCTAGCTTGCTGAAATATCTGAAGCAAATCAACAGGTATAGAAAATAATTTTAAAAAATAAAATAATCATTTAATAATATTTTATTTTTAAGCTGTTAAAAATATAGAAATAAGCCTTGAAAGTGATGTTGAAAAATGAAGAGAGATATAATCATCATCCTTTCGAAAGCCGTGTTGGCATAGTAATAAACGCCAGTTTAACTTTCAAAAGTTTCCAGGTTCAAAAACCGATTGCATCAAATATTCATTCTGCATGCTAATCTTTTCCATGTTAAACCCTTCACATACCATGTCGTATCCAACACGGGTATCAAAATTGCTGATTTTTAGATTCAGATCGTGCGAATCTCCTGTGATTCTCCTGTGATTATACTATTTATTACAACTCAACAATCAGAAAGAAATAAGAATTTTATTAATATTGGGATCCAAATCACAGACATGCATCAGAGTAATGAACTTGTTAAAAATGTCTTGCAATAATTAAGGGATTATCTATTTTTTAAGATGAAGATTTAAACATTAAAATTAATAACGATAAAAGTGTTTTGAATGAATTAAAATCTGGAGATTCAAAAGTAAATACAGAATTTCTATTAATTAATTTCCAATAATGTTAACAAGAAATCCCGCATGCTATTGAAAGTCGTGGTGGTCTGGTAATTAGGTCTCGCCTCTTGAGCCTTAGGGTTTCAAGGTTCGAGACCCGATATCACCAAAGAACCGCTTAATAAGGGGACCTGTTATACATTAAATCACCCTCCATCTGGTGTAGAGAGGGAATACCAGCTCAGGTGTTTTCCTCCTTATCTGACTGAGGCTCAGAATTGCGTATTATAGCCTTCATTTTCACAAAAAATTAATTACTTTGGGCCATGTCCTTAAAAAATAAAAGCTCAGAATTTTGTTTTCAAAAATCTACTTATAAGAATTCACCGACCTTCGAAATATAGTAAAGAAAATCAGTACTTATATATTAATTGCATGGCGATGGTGAGTAACAATTATGACATATCGACCCCTGACGCTAATATAGTACCGTGTGATCCTTGAAAATTAATCTTTAGCTTGCTGTTAATACGTAATTACCAGAAAATTGAAATGGATTTCGGAAAATTTTTTTCAGATTGATTGATAACAAAATTTGACATTAGTTAGATATGGAGACTTAAAATTAAACACAAAATTTCATTTTATTTATTTAAGTCATTGCGACTTTGTGTTTTAGAGTTTACATTCTTGTAAAGGTACAGACTGACAGACAGTTCAGCACTTGTTGGATTTGATGTTAAATGTGTTTTGGAGATATACCATCAAATTCCCTATATATAGGTTTTATTATTTTCTCGTTAATATGTTCACTTGTACACCGAATGTTGGGCCGAAGGCTTGTTCTGACTCCATAGATCAAAATTGATAGAAATATACAAATTTGCTGTTTAGTTCCTTTATTAAATTTCCTCTGTGTGACTCAAATCAGTTTTGAGTTATTTTGTTCACACACATGTGCATTGTTTGACAGATGTATTTCGAAAGCTATGTTTATCAGATTCAGAGAGGTCTGAAATGTGGAGATTCGTCTAACTCTCAAATTGGAATTTTTCGAAAAATATAATTTTTTCTTTAATATATTGTGTACAGGGTAGTTATAACTAAGCACCCACAATAAACAGCATCCTACAACGCAAAAGGGAGAACGAAGTGCAACGAAATTGGCATATAGACTATACTGGTGGGGAAAAATAGCTGCAAAATGTCCATTAGAGGGTAAATTTTACGAAAAAACATAAAATTTAACATAATAAACCTCCAAAAAGGAATACAGAAACTATATTAACATTTATTGAAAGTTTCGGATCACCTTGTCATTGAACTACATTAAATAAATTCGAGGAAAAAGTAACCGAGCGCTGTTTGAGAAAAACATTGAAAATATCTGTGTGGCATATATCAGCTAATAAACAATCCCTGTAGAGTCAAAAATCTGTAACGTTCTTCATGGTAATGCGGTTTTGCTTTCCTTTTTGAGAATTGCACTTTCAAGGGACTTTTGAATTTTTAATTTCGTCTGGTTTTGATTGGCATTTTGGTCTCAGCTATTGTGTAGCCCTGAAGAGGTCTTAGTTTTGTGCTTTTCTTTTTAGTTTGTATTCTCATTTTCTGTAAGTTTAACACATAGTCCGCATTTGTCTAAGTATTATTGTTCCCTCCATCCAGTTATTATCTCACCAAAAATTGAACCAATCATGTAGGATTTCACACCAACGTGATTCTTTCTGGAGGTACCTGGATGGTTTGCCGTCTCCTTCTTTCTTTCTTTTATCTATTTATTCATTCCCTTCCTTGAATTCTCTGTCCATCTAACTCGTTAGATAACTTAGTGTATAGGGACCGGGAGCACAAGATTTTGTTATCTTGTGTTATGTCTTAGAAAAACAGTTCAGTTTGCAGAAACAGGAGCAGATCAGGACGAAAATACATACTTGGAGGAGTTGCTAACCGCGTCCCGGATGATGTAGGGAAAGGTGCTCCACCACCCTCTTTCACCAGCAAAATTTTGAGTCAATGGACAGTGTGCTCAAGAGCAGATCGTAACTGATCAGTTGTGATGCTTCTTCGCACATGAAGCGTTTTGGAGTTTCCTGTGTTTTCCGGTATTTTCTTTCACTACTCATCATTCTTGTTTTGGATTCTTAAGATTATTTCTATATTCTGTTTTAGTCGTTTATTGTGTTGAAATTGTTTTGCCGGAAAAAGAGCCATCTGGTCGATATTTTGGAACTATTGTTTTTCGAAATTAAGTGAACGCATCTCTTATATAGCCTATACACCAAATTTAATTGCAACCCATCCAAACGTGTTTCATTGTAGGATGCTGTTCATAGGGGAAGTTTCGTTATAACCACTCTGTTTATGAGAAAGTAAACATGTGCCGATTAGAACCTTTTATCAAAAATCGGAACAAATAATAAAATGGGAATTAACATTTAGATTACATGAAGTACATAACTTTCAAGATTCATGCTTTAAACCAATTTAACTAATTGAATATGCCACACTGGTTCAATAGTTTTTCAGCTAAAGCGATGTAGTTAGAAGATTGAATCTTCTGAAAGCATACAGCAGAAATCACTCTTCAATACTATTGTTCAAACAATGAACAAAATATAAAGTAATGCAAAGTAAGCGAGATGGCTACGAATCATGAGGCATACTGTTTTCACCAATTCTTGGGATGTGAAGTTTTCATGGAATGTTAAAAAAAAGAAGATGGGAATCAAGTCACATCTGCTTGATAAAGTTTGGTAAGTTTGGTAAAGTAAAAAATCTACTTGGTAAAGGTGAAGAATAGCTTACATGACAAGCGTTTACAAGAACGTCTTTTATTTATTTATTCACTGTTTCATTTTTTATAATTTTCTTTGAAGAGCAGTTTCGAAATTCGAAATTCAATTCTTTAGCTGATTCTAACAACATCAGTTAATGAAATCGTCTGTCAGCTGAAATTATTGTATTACAACTAGTTATACGGTATGTTGAATATTTGTTGTTTTACTTTATCGTAAAAATGAAAGAATTATTATCATAATAAAATGGAACTCAAGATATAAACGAATCAAAACTATTCAGAACTACTTTAGACCAGAAAATACATATTTGAAATCATGCTTGTTTGTTAACTGAAAAATGTTTTAAGCTGTTTGAATAATATTTTAAAAATAAACTTGTAAATTTCTAAAAAAATGGAATTAATTAAAAACATAGAAAGTCTATCTGCCTGAATATACGTTGTCAGAGATGGATAAAAAATGGAATACAGATTTAAAATCTTAAATGTAGAATTAAGTCAAATTCGAAATTGTATCTTTTAAAATTTTGATTGTATGTCGGTCTGTTATTTCCCAAATATACAATGGGTAAAATGAGTTACGTTATAGAAGACTAAATTAAAAATAACAAACATATTTCTTATTCTTTCCATTTTATCTTTATAAACTACTTATATATTGTTAATATGAGTCTTTGTAAATAAATTTTATAATAAATTTCTTTTTTTACAAAATATAACAAAACCTTTTGCATTTAAAAAAATAAATGATGAAATATCATGCAAAAAAGATTCCGTACACAATATGTAAATATTTTCTACTTGTTTTAAAACTGACCCAAAGTAATTATTCGAAGTCTGTTAGTTTGTTAGAGTAAAGAAAATGATACAGCATATTCAAATTCAATTTCTAGATGATCATCTGAAAATGGAGGCTCAGAAAGTCATAGGGAAGTTAGTGATTCAGTTGTGAAAAAATAGATTATCATTCGAAAAAATCCCAATGAAATCTCCAACAAACCCAAAGCTATTGTGCATTATATAATTAAAAGATACCATGAGCTGTAAATATTTCAGGATAGAGATGTTTATCAAACATTCCAGCAAAATAAATCGCTTGCATAAAAGAAATATCATGTGTGAGGTGCAAGATAATGTCGGGGACCAGGGTACCTCAACTTGCAACTGATTTAATGATTCATTATAACATAAAGTCGCGCCTCAAATGTTCAGAAGTATTATTAAAAAGAAGGTTATAATTGGCATGCTGCCCGTAAGAAAGTTATTATTAGACTCTGCAACAGAAAAAAGGTCTCTTGAGTTTGCAAAGAAGTATACATGCAAATCTCCATCTTTTTGGGAATCTGTCCTTTTTAGTGATGAATCAAAATTTAATATCCGTAGGTACATATATCTTGACATTCTAAAAAAGTTTTAAACAATGCAGAAAATCGTCAAGCAAAAAATCGTAAATTAAGGAATAATTTATAATTCTCTTTTCTTGATCCAGTTCATGGTTAATCACTCCAACCTGCAGGATAGATGCAAGTTCTCAAGAAATAAGAGAAAGACAAATTCTAAATACAATCTCAAAAAATACTATCTCATCTTACTGGTATAGCAATAAAATTTACTTTGGACTTCAAATAATAAAATTTCACATAGTGAATGTCACACTAATTTACGAATACAACACTACTGTTATGATTTAACATGTGTTAGTTTCAAAGTTAATGAATAATTATATAATTGAGCTGAATATTTGTTGAATAATTAGTGATTAGTACGTCACTATTTGACTCAGACATATAATTTTAAAAAATTGGTCTTCAATTTCTGTAATGTTAAAAATAAGCAATTTTATAAGGCATCATGTTTCCTATGAATGAATTTAATTAAATCAACACTCCATTTTATGGTATCTTAACACGTTGAAAAGATAAACTTTGGAAAAAAGGCCTTTCCCAGAAATTGGATAGAGCAGTGTTTTAGCTATCCACATCAGATTTACTTTGGGCTCTACGATAATTAGAAGTCAAGATATTAATACAATCGTAATAATCAGCAATCCATAACTGGTAATTTAAATAAATGGAAATACCAATTCATTCAAAGGTTCAAAACATGTTAAAAATGTATATAAATTCAAATTTAGTTTTAAATACGGAAAATGCTTTGCACAAAAACACACAAATGTCAGTGATAGTTTTAACGATCTTTTGTGAATATTTGTACCTAAAGATATGTTTGTTGAGTTTCCTCCGAAAAGTGGAATTTATGTCTTTTAACTAAGGTTTTGTAGGATTATTGAATATCCCAAATGTTATTGGAGTGTATCCTAATGCATTTTCTATTAGAGCATTTGATAATCTCGAAAAACACATGATAAATAAATCAAAGAACCATTAACTGCCATATTCAAAAATTGCCAGGAAAAAAATTAAAGCGATTAAAAAAGGAAAATTGTTAAAAGATGTAGTGAAAGAAGAAAAAATATAAAAATTTGGTAAAGTTTAAGCATGTAAGCCCAAAATTCATTAGTAAAACAAGTTACTTTATAGTTTGAATGCATTTTTCTCAAAACTAATTTTTACTTATTTGTTGCTCTCTTCAAATCAAATAGCTCAAAATACAATAATCATGTTACTAAGAAATTTGATGAACTTTATTTTTTTACTATTTTCTAAAGAATTTACTTTTGATAGAGTTTTAATGTTTATTTCAAATATTATTACAATTTTGAATGGTCTTAAATCCAGAAATATTGTTAAAATAAGTCTACACCGCTTTTTTCTCAAACGTTGCTCCGAGCGTGTTCGGATACCTTAAAGTTGCAACAGATATGTACTGTCATTTATTAAAATATTGTTACGAACGCGTAGTTTTGTATCCCCACTCTGATACTGTCATCGTAAGGAAGACAGATTGACAGTAATATGTATTGAATAGTGAATGGGTGTGACGTCAGAGGTCCCAATGCTTGGTGACAACTTTTTCGTCCATTTGGCGACTTAGCGACGAATTTGGTGACTTTCTCGACAAAATGGAAAGTTCCGGAAACATCGAGAATTTTCTCGATCCATCCACTAGGAGCCGAGATCCAGCTAGAACGCTCCTGATTGGTCCAGAAAATGTTAGCCCCGCCTACCACCGGTGTATATAAGGAAGCGGGTCGAAGCGAAGCAGTGGAGAAAAGGCCCACCATATCAGTTGGGGTTGTCAAACTAATAATGCACGTGGGAACACTTTAAATTCATTTGTCATACAAGCAGGTTTAGAAATTTTAGTCCCCAGCTCCACTACTAGATATGGTGATTTTTCTGCTAGCACTATTGATCTCACTATAGTTAAAGATTTCCTCTTTCCCTACGAAATTATTTCAGTCCCCGAACTTAGTTCCGATCATAATCCTATCCTTTTAAATTTTTTCTTTAAATATAATTTACCTGATAATAGTAGAAAAGTTGCTACCAACTGGACTAACTTCCAATATATCTTATCTAATGTGAATTTTAATTGTGATACTAATCCCCAACCCCCCGAAACACTTGATAAACTTGTTGAATATTTTAAATAAATCATCCTCGATGCTAAGCTTGCAGCCTCTAAACCTATTAAAATTAATCAGAATTACATCGATCCAAAAATAAGACAACTTAGGAAAGAGAGGAATTTTGCTGGAAAGACCTTCCAAAATACTAGAAACCCAGTTTTCAAGAGTATCATGAATAAACGTAACAAAACTATCCAAAACCTTAGTGACCACGTAGTAACGTAGTAACATTATAACGTAGTAACACTATAAATAAACTTGTCGATGTAAATACCGTAGATGGTACCTTCTGGAATTTTGTTGCTACACATAAAAGAAAAGAACTATAAAATTTCCGCCCTTAAAGGCCCTGCAAGTATTGCTAATACTGACATTGACAAAGCAAACTTCTTGGCGGGTAGCCTCGAGACTCAATTTCCATTAAATAAACTGATCGACGCAGACACAGAAATGCTTGTAAATAACGCAGTCAAAGGCTTACAGGATAATCTCCCTAATTGTTTCCAGGATGTTAACTCCCCACCTTAAGTGAAATTCAAAACTGTATCAAAAAATTAAATGTTAAAAAGGCCCCTGGTCTGGGCGGTATCAACAACAAATTAATTAGAAATCTTCCCCCTAATATTATAGATATTCTACACATTATTATTTTCAAAATTATGACTCCTGACCATTTTCCCACTAAATGGAAAACCGCTGTTGTTGCCCCTATACTTTAACTTGGTAAAGATCCCACCGAACCGTCCAGTTATAGACCCATTTCACTACTCCCCTCCATCAGTAAAATAGCTGAACAAATTATTCTCAATAGATTAAATAAATTTCTTGAAGACAACAATATTCTTATTAATGAGCAGTTCGGATTTAGGCAAAACCTTTCTACAACCCACCAACTTGCCAGGGTAGTTGAATATGTTGAGGAAGGATTTGCTAAAAATCAAAAATCAGCTGCAGTATTTCTAGATATCCAGAAGACATTTGATAGAGTTTGGCAAGATGGCCTTACTTACAAGCTTATTACCTATAATATTCATAATTACATTATTAAAGTTTTAATTTCCTACCTTAAAAACAGATCATTTTGTGTACGCGTTAATAGCTCATTATCTGAATTTAAACAAATTAAAGCCGGTGTCCCTCAAGGTTCCAAAACTGGTCCGATTCTATTCTCTTTATACATAAATGATATCCGTAAACAATTCAATACTATGCTTTGCATGTTTGCCGACGACACAGCAATACTAGCTAGGAATAAAAATGCTAACTTCATCTCCATTGCCCTAACCCGTCATCTAAAAACTCTTGAAGACTGGTTTGTTAAGTGGAAGATTGAAATCAATCCAAGCAAAACTGAAGCTATTCTATTTTCTAAATCTAATTTTAAACGTAACGTCCACCCCATTAAAATCAAAGATAAAAATATTCCCTAGTCTAAGGAGTGCAAATACCTTGGTGTCGTTCTTGACAGTAAACTTACATGGAAACCCCACTTTATTTATACTAAAAACAAGTACCGAGACCTAACTCGTAAATTTTTCCCCTAATTTCTCGGAACTCCAAAATGTCTAGAGAAAATAAAATACTTATTTACACTTCCTATTTGCCTCCGGTATTAACATATGCTTGTCCGGCTTGGGGATATGCTGCTAAATCTAATCTTAGAATTCTTGAACTTCAACAAAATCCCCTTATTAGAAAAATATGTAACCGTAAATGGTTCATGCCAAACTACAAATATGTACAAAGCTCTTGACTATCTACCGCTTAAAAAATTCATCAAAAAGATTTCTGAAAATTTCTTCCATAGTATTGATGTTCACGATAACGAAGCCATTATATCCATTCCCAAATATACTCCTGATGTAAAAATTAAACGGCCGCGTAATATCTTAATTTAAATACTCGTGTTTATCTCTGTTTTTTCCTTAATTAATCTCATGTAACAATATTTAATACTAAGTTATCTACCAGCATTTCCCCAAACCACGTTGCACCTCCCAATTCATCCTGACAACCAATAGCTGCTTGCGCTTCATGATGCTAAGCCCACCAGTTTTGCTGCTAGAACTATTTAACAGACTGATCCAGAAAATTCTTGCAGACATCACGCTTGTACTGACTGCGAGGCCTTAGCTATCCATTCCATCTACCGGAGATCATGCCCCTATCCTAGCAGCTTGGTGCTCCATTAATCAGATCATCAAAGTCGAAGGCGACGCAGCGGAGAAAAGGGAAAGGAAATCTGAAGAAGAATCAAGTGGAGTCAAGCCGAAGTGCGGCAGTGGAAAGAAGCCGAAGCTAAACGGCCTAGTGTTCAACGAAGAAGACAAGAAGCGCTGTGCAATTAATCGAGAAGACCTAAGAGAGAGAGAGGTCTTGAACTGTGGAGTCCTGAACGGTGGACTGCTGATCTCTGTGTGGCATATACTGACGAAGCGTGCGTCGTGTGTCGTAGCCCGTTGTGTCGTCATCGGGAACGGAGCTGTCCCGAACTGAGGAGTAGTCCCGTTGTGCGAAGTAGTGAGTCGACAGCAAAGGCAAAAAAAGACAAAGGAATAGTTCAGCCTGTTCTGGAGAGACTCAGGATGTGTGAAGTGAATCCCTTAAAAATTCCCTCTCCTGCTGAATCCTGTCTGGCCGCTCTGTGGACATTGTGACTACAGAATTTCTGCCTGTGGACTACTATTTGCAGTGTGTTGTCCTGTGTGTACATCTCGGCTGTAAATAGCTGTCTCCTATACATATTTGTGTTGTGAATATTTGTCGTCTGTGTGCTGTCCTGTCCTCGTCCTGTAAAAAAACGTCTGTGTTGGGTCTTCTACTAAAGGACTGGTCATTGTCAGTGTGTGTGTCATCATCTCACACCATAAACAACCACTATTAACAAGGTAAAAAAAAGAGCGCGACAGATTTTAGGATATAGGAAATCCGTAACAATATTATTGTGTTTATACATAAATTGAATAATAATTTTTGATTACATGTTTAATATAACGGTTTTTCTTCAGTTGTGAAAAAATAGATTATCTTTTAAAAAAACAAACCAAACGAAAGACCAAATGAAATATCCAACAAACCAAAAGCTATTGTGCATTATATAATTAAAAAGTACCATGAGCTGTAAATATTTCAGGATAGAGATTTTTAGCAAACATTCCAGCAAAATAAATCGCTTGCATAAAAGAAATATCATGTGAGAGGTGCAAGATAATCTCGGGGACCAGGGTACCTCAACTTGCAACTAATTTAATGATTGATTATAACATGAAGTCGCACCTCAAATGGTCAGAAATATTATTAAAAGGAAGGTTATAATAGACATGCTGCCAGTAAGAAAGTTATTATAAGACTCTACAACAGAAAAAAGAACTTCGTGAGTTTGCAAAGAAGTATACATGCAAATCTCCATCTTTTTGGTAATCTGTCCTTTTTAGTGATGAATCAAAATTTAATATCCGTAGGTACATATAGCTTGCCATTCTAAAAAAAGTTTTAAACAATGCAGAAAATTGTCAAAAGTAATGTCTTTTTCATTTAAAACCATAATTTCATAGTCCTCTCAATTCTTCATATTTAATCTCTACAGAACATTTATGGGAAGAAATTAATCTAGGACAAAAAAATCTGACACAAAGAAAAAGGTTGAACTCAAAAAATCATTCAAGACATTAGGCGCAATATTTCTCCAGAATGAAAGAGAAAAACTTGTGGGATTTGTGCCACGATGTGTCAGAGAAGTGATAAAGGTCTACCAAACATTGAATTCAAGTTGGTCAGCATGAAAAATGTAAATGCATTTATAAATGTACCTTCATTTATTATATTGTATAGAATATATGGTACATCGTACATGAAAGTACATGTACTGTGTAAATTACTTTTTTTTCAAAAAATGAAAATTTTTTGTCGCCTTTTTACAGCTTTTTTTATTTTTTCAATTGACGTATATAGTTCTTCCTCCATAGTTCTTCTTTATAATATTCATAAATAATAAATGTAAATTTGTTAAACCAATTTTCAAATTTTTATTGTCATAACATAATATTTTATGTCAAAAATTAATCTTTCATTAACAGTCATAGCTGCGTGAGTAAAATTTACCCACAGTATAAACGCGATAAGTCTAAAAAGCTGTGACTTAAATAATTGTGTGCAATTTGTTATGCGATTTTATGATTAGAGTAGTAATTTTGTGTCACAGTTTGATATCATTCGACCAGAGCTTGAAATGCATTTCCGTTATGGGCCTTTTTGATATTTATATATTAATTGCACCTCGGCATTTAATTAACAAAAAGAAACCACGATAACGCTTACACGGTAATATTACTTTTATAATTATCTATTCATTAATAAAATGCAACTAATGAAAACCAATAAATTTATTAGATATTATGCGAGAGTATTTGGGAAATACCACTTCTACTGGTTTCAATTATTAACTTGAAAAAAAAAATCCTGTTTTGCATTCATTGAGTGAGAGTCATATTGATATGTTATATCCATGTTAGAAGAAAGCTATTGATTTAAGAGAATTTTTAAGCATTTATTTAAGGTCATAAGAATAGATTAAATAAGCTGATCTTGAATTTGATGCCGTTAAGGAATTTAATTTTGCCCTTTTACCACATGAACTTCGAAACAATCTTAAAAGAAATATTTTAATACTGCCTTAGAAATAAATACTTTATCTTTTCAACAATATTAATTCTATTTTTGAACAATATTTCTACCAAACCATATTTTTATCGAAACGTTTATAGATGTAGAACGTGATTGCATTATTTCTATTTCTACCGTTGGAATAATTTTGGACTCTAGGTTTTAATTGCGCGCATACAACAGAGTCTGCGATATATCCTGTACCATCTAAAAGCAGAGGAAAAGAATAAAATGTATAGATTATGGGTTCAAAGTAACTAAATACATTATTGGATAAAATTTGAAATTAGCATTGCCTTAATTAATAAAATCGATTGACTTTAAAGATATTTCAAGGAAGACTCTTATTAAACTATCATGACATTCAAAATAATTATTATGGGAATATAATAGTATTATCTAAAATGGGGTAAAAATACCTTATTTTTCTCATATTAAAAATCAGAAAGAAGTACTAAAAATTATTTTTAGATAATTATACACATTCCCTTAATTTGGCCCTTAAAATTTTCCTTCAATTTGTTTTAGATGGATTATTGAAGAATAAAAGAAAAGGAAAAAAAAGACGCAATTTTGGAATGTTTATAAAAATGCATGATAAATCGACAATGTTAATCTGATTGTGATAAAAGATTATTTTAAAGTAGGAATAGTCAAAATATTATCTAGAATCAATGATATTTTCATCATTAAGTTAGGAACAAGCTAGAATTAGCTAGAAATTCTCATAATCAATCCTAATTTAATGTAAATGTTTTACGAATTTCTTTTCCTTTAATGAAAAAATTAAGAAAAAGAAATATTCCATCATATTAGCTAAGAAGTAAACAATTTTTACCAAAACTGCCTGCTGAAGCCTTCATTATTTTCAAACAAACTTTGCCCTTTTTTTTACCGAATCTTTCTGATGCATTCGTTAGTTAGTTCATACAGGAAAACTGTATCGTGAAAAATCACTTATATAATTTGTGGTATAAAAATATAGGCAGAAATTACGCATTAACGATATTAATGCCACAGTGAAAAAAAATTCTGAAGTGTGCTACTGGCCTTTCGAAAGTTAATAATTAATAATATTGTTACGAATCTGTGAAGCTGCTTCCCAACATGATTGATTCTATCACCGAAAAGAAAGATTTACAGTATTCTGTACAGGCCACAAACTTGGCAACGAATTTGGTGAGTTTGGCGACAAAATGGATAATTCAAGAAACTTTGAGAATTTTAACGATTCTGACATTGGAACCGAGATACATCCATATACGCCCTGATTGGTCCAAACATTTACTATACTATAAAAAGGACTATATGGACGACAGTTTCAAGTTTCCGGCAGAGTTGTGGGAATCGATGTTAGATAATGAGTCTTTCATAGGATAGAGAAGAACCGGAAGAACCAAGCAATTGCTGAATTGAGCTAAGTGCCTGGTAGCATGTTGAGAAATCAGCATTGAGTTCCATAGAGAGTGCTGTGGATATTGTTACTACTTGTGAGCTACTGTCGTTATTGTGTGCTGCTGTGTGTTCGTCTCGGCTGTAAATAATTGTCATCAATGTGTTGTTAATATTTGTCGTATTTGTGCTTCGACCTGAAAATAAACGTCATCTGTGTTGTTTCTTCTACTAAAGGATTGATCATTGAGTTTTTCTCTTCTCACACCGTACACACCAACTATACAAGAAACGAACCCGGTGGATAAGGATAGGAAATTTGTGATAGTATTGATTCATGTTACGAATTTACGCTGTTATGATTTTTCAAAAAACTAATTTAAAAATTAGACAACCAATAACTTAATTGCTTTCAATTCTGATAGCTAGTCGCGTAAATTTTACTAAGATATTTTATCTAAGTACAGAAATTAAAGAATAAATAGAATCAGCAACAATAAACAGGAACTAATTCAGCAATAAATGTCATTTTATTGATGATATTGCTACGGTTATTTATAAAATTATTTAAAATATTATATATTGAAATTTAAGCAACATCGTTGCATGCTTTATATTCATATTAATATATAAGATTAAAAAAATATCTGTATATATGTAATAAAGCATTGTTTTATTTATTAGAAAATCGTCAATGTTTCGAAGAGCTTTGGATCGTTGATACTTTTAGTTAATATCCAGGATGTGATTCAGTTCTCCTCACGTTGATGATCCAACAGTTTTTCTAAACTGAACTGATTTCAGGGGAAGCCACATTTCTTTTCAGTTTCAGGAACATGTTTCATTTTTGGTGAATGACACTTTCACCACAGGTTCATAAGTGAACTTTTCCGAGGTCTATAGCTTTTCAGATTATCAGAAATGTTGAATATATGATATGTTTTCAAATGACGTGTTTGCAAATCATGTTCTAATCAAAACAAGGTACTCTCTTTGAAAATTAAAATATTTCGTACCACTATTGCAAGTGTAGACAATGGACATTATAAGATATGATTTTTAAGATACAATTTTTCGATATTCTTAAACAGCAGATTTGTTTAATTCTTGATAGAAGAGAGTTATTCTAAATTTTAATACATCCATTTAGAAGACATTTTCCTAATATTTGAATACGGATTTCATTCATAATATTTAGAAACTGTTTTCATGTTGTTGCTGTTTCTAATGGCACTTGTCATGTTCAAGCTCGCTGACGAAGTTCAAGATTTTATGCCAAGGGTGCTTCTCTTGTTTTCAGTAGCGCCCAAAAGGGCTTAGAGTTCCTTTAGATACTCACACATCACATTCGCTTGCACAACCCCTTTTTACAGGGGGGCACATTCACACATCTCACATACAGAACAAAGGAAAAACAATCATGGCAGAACTGGGACTTGAACTCAAGACCCAGCTCCCAGTTAAGACGCTTTGCCCCTATGCCAGGGAATCGTCAGCTTTATTAATGTATTAGAGCACATTAGAAATTCCCAGTGTTTATGTTAGAAGAAAAATTCGCGCGTCACATTCGCTTGCACAACCCCTTTTTACAGGGGGGCACATTCACACATCTCACAGATACAGCAAATGAAAAACACCCATGCCCGAACCGGTTCTCAAGTTGAAGTGCCAAGTTATTGTTGAAGATGCGCTACCCCAATGCTAGGGCATCGACTGTTTTTTAATGTGATAAAGTTCGCTAGAATTGCCCATTTCGTTTGTAGGTTGGTAGGAAACATTAAGATGATGAATATAGATGCCAATCCACCTGCGAATTCTATTCACTGACTGCCCACAGTTCGGATGGAAAGGAAGTCAGAGACGTCATCAGTCATAACATATATGTCCTTAGTGTGGCGTTTTCTTCTTCTTATATACTGAATCGTGCAGAATTTAAAGGCAAAGTTTTCTTCCAGTGCATGTGTCGAAACTTGCAAAATGGTATTTATATTATTCAAACTTCTGTAATTTCGTATTCTAGATTCTTTAAAAATATAGCTAGGAAGGAATATTTTAATGACTTGGATTGATTGAGACAAGATAGACATTCTATTTCTTGAAAATGGGGAAGTACTTCATGGTTTTCCATTTCATCACTCTTTATTGTCTTCCTGTGGTGTGTGATTCATATATTGCAGAGATATTTCAGTTTATGAAAATGTTATTGCTTATTTATTGAGGTATGAGCTTGTTGATTTTTTATTTAATTTAATCTTGCTCCAGTACATCTTCCAAGAATCCTTAATTCAAGAAACTGTCAACTGGATGTAGTGAGCTGAAAAGAGAAAAGAAATCATTCAGAAAATCTCGAAATAAATAATTTATATAAAACTATAACAGAGATATTTTAACGTCATACATTTCCGCTAAATTTATAATGAAGGGGAAACCACAATGCATGACTTTACAGACACTTAATTAAACGTAACTGGTTAGGTCGTCCGCTTAGAAACAAAAAATTGCTTAACGTTCAGCTCCAATGTCCTAATCGTTTTTCTTTACCCAAACATTTTATTGTTCTAAATTCTAATTGCTGTCGCTTTCATATATATAAAAGAGTAATTTCTATTTTTGTAATGAGTTTCGTCTTATATTTGCAAAACATAATTGTTCGTATTATATATGAAAAAATTATGAATTTGTTTCATTTATTTTTCAGTTACGAATAAAATATGTTAATAATGATTTAAATAATCTTGCTTTAGTAAATTGATAAAGGAGCATGTACTTATTTTAGCAAGGGCTGAGCGTAGCCTTTATTACCCTCACTGATTACGGTATTTTTTATTAAGATGCCGTGAATATTTGTAAATTAACTATCATGTTAATAAAAAAATATGTTTATGGCTGACACCTTAAACAACTTTCAAGTATCAATGAAACACATTTTCAGTTAAAATAAAATCAATGTCGTAAATTATTAGGCATTCTTGTTCAAATTCCAATCTTTGGCGGATTTTAGCTGATTGCACAAAATAATTTTGGACAAAAATACAAATATAATGTATGATTTGTTACTCGTAATATTTTTATTGCTTTAAAGTAAATTTCTAATTTTTTAAAACAATCATTTTCCCAACCATCAATTTTCTGTACAAATTTTAAACACATACTTCACTTTTGCTAAATTCGAGGTTCCATTCAATTACATTTAATAAATTTGAATCAATTATTATATGAAAATATAATTTGTTTTCAGCTTTCCAATCTTTTAAAAGTACGATTCTTCTTTTTTCGCAATAATTTTTTTTTGATAATGATCTGAATATTATTTTTCTTATTTTTCCCACTGTATTTGCACATTAATTTTGATACTCCAAAACACGTTTAAGACACCAAAATACTTTAGCTATCAATTCCATTCGACTAAAAAAAGAGGTTTGCTTTAAGTCCTTGTGAATTAGTTGAGATGCTTTTTTTTCACTTAGAGTATTCTTAGAAACTGATATTCTTTCATATTGTCTAGTTTGTATTCAGGAAGTTTTATAATACATCAAATAATTTGTGGTTAGTAAAAAAAATATTTTATATTTTCGCGTCTGACAAATTACATATGTAAAAATACATTAATAACATTTTAAATATATTACCTTTATGTATTACATCTTTTAAACGATCACATTATAACTTTCTATTTCAGCATTGATTACATTTTCACAGAAATTTCTGTAGATAATCAATTTCGTCAAGTTTGTGTAACAAAACAATGAGGTCTCTGTTTATTTCCTCCAGCAGACGGCAGAGCTCATCCGTCTCAGAATCAGAGATCTGGAATTAAAAACATTTAAATAAAAATGTTTTTCAACATAATAAGTAATGAAAACCAATAAAAAATTTCCAATCAGAAATATATTTTGTGCAGTTTTCCTTTAGATAATCATGGAGAACGAAATAAAATAGTAATTAAGTTATTAAGACCTCTTCGTTACACTATGGATGGGATAATTAAGAGGGCATAGACCTTTTTTTAGAAATGGATTCCGATTCTGCCAATAATTATATAGTATTTTTTTAATTACTAAAATGTGTCTAAGTAATTGCCGTTTGAACAAACAGTTTAGCATTTTAGTCCATGACTTTTATAAATATTTATGACTAGCATAATATAGGCTAATTTATCTTTTCGTAGCAGAAACTACTAAACAAGTGTTTGAATACATCGCATGCTGATATCAAATAAAAAGATTGGGTGAAAAAATAATCTAATATCCCGGGCACAATTTACTTTTGCATTTGAAATATGTTTGTGATATAGGACTTTTCAAAAATTTTTATTTTGTATCTAATAATCTTTCAAGAAATAGTGAAACGTGTTTTTTTACCAATTAAATATGCTTAATTAATTAGAATATGAATAATCATTTTTAGAATTACTTATATTTATTTGGATTTTTAATTTTTTTTTCTGATTCCGTCTTTACAGTGTAAGCAAACTCTGTTAGCCATCATTACATCAATTGCACATTTTTTTGGTACAGAAAATCTAAAATACTCTTTCTGAGGACTTTATAAAGTAGAAAAAGAAATTTATTGCGTTTCAAGAACTTGGATAGAAAGTTTTTAGTTTTTTGATATGCTTGATATAAGTTTCCTTTCACTATAAATATTATGTAATATCACATACAAGACAATAGAAGAGTAATTATTTAAGCATTCAGTACAAATAGTGGAAATACTGATAAAATTTGAAAGGTGGATTTGTATGAATGAGTTATTATTTTCGTAACTATATCACTCAGTGAACGTTGGAAAAAGATTCTACTTTGCCCCACCAAAAAGGCTAATAATTTGATTAAGATTTGCAATATTACAAACTTCCTCACCACACCTACGTTTGGTCAACGTTTGACAAAGATTTGCATATTTAACGACAACTGGTCTCATACTGAATATGAATTTTTGTTGAAAACTCTTATCGAAATCTTCTATTTTTCCTGTTCTAATGAAGGGGCTTAATATTGAGGTCTATAAAAAAGTATAATTTTTTATTCAATAAAGTTTAACAGCATATTGGGAAAGGAAAATACGACAACAAACACACATTTTTTTGTGAAAAAATAAAAGAGGGAATCTGAATGTTAATAAATATAAACAAAATGAAACTATCATGATAAAACCAGTGACACAACCCCTAAAATGTAGAAAACGTATTTAAAAAACAATTTGTCACAGATTTGCTGTTGTAAAAAATTCAGTATTGGTTTCACTGAAAATTCTGAAGTGTTAATAATATGTAGAACCCGCTTTTCTCTTTACTTTCAAATTCATAATTTATTAATTACTGTGTTATACACTTTCAGTATTTTAAAACTTTACATATTTACAAAATGAAATTTCAGAGTAACTTAGGTCTGTCTGACGAATTGAACGAGTCACTGTATATTGAAAAAAATAATAATACTAAGTTTATTCATTATTATCTTGACATATGTATTTAAGAATACTTTATATATATGCTCATATCTGATTCATCATTGCCTTAAAAACGACTTTAATATATTTAGTAATGCTTCTTTAGCCATCGACGTTACGAATATAAATATTTTTATTTCATTCATGCCAAAACATTTGAAAATTCCCTTTTTTATCATTAAAAACATTAATCTTAAAATATTAAATATAGCATCATCTAAACTTTTTTCCTTACCTCAAATTCTGAAAAAGTGGAGCAAGTAGTGCTGGCAGGATAAACAGTTGAATCGTCAGAACTTTGGACGTTAGAGTTGCAAAAAAAGGTTTCACTGAAATGAGAGAAATTGCGCTCTGAATAACTTGAAGTTTTATTTCAATCAATAAAATAACGAAATGCAAGAGGATTTCAAAGCTGTAAGTATTGAATTTAAAGTAATTTTTATGTGACATAATAAAACTCTCAATGTAGATTATTAAATATGATTATGTATTTACAATACAGGACAGAGATAGCTTTTAAATAAAATTTGCATTGTAATTAACTACATATTGACTTCATTTTGAGCTATTTTTTTGATAAAGTTGGGTATTCTTCAAATTTGCAACTTATATGAAAAAAAGTGGCTAATGATTTTTCTAACAAAAATTACAACAAAGAAAATAATTCCTCTTAAAAAAACTGAATATTTTTTATGATGCATATTTATTTTAATGAAAATAATATGAAGCAAAAATTACGTTTCTGTTTGCAATATTTAAAAACGGTGTAGAAAATTTTATAGTTTGACAAAAAACGTTGGAACCTATCTTTTAAATTCTTATGGTATGCCTGTGCTTTTATATTTTGATCTGATGTATTGTTGGAATAAAAATAAAAATATTTTGATTCAATTTTAGATGAGGCGAAGAAAAATACTATTGGCATATAAAACCGTTTTTCAAATTTCGTTTCTAGAATTCTGGTTGGTGCGCTGTTTGTGCAAGGACGAAACGAAAACAATTTTATGTTATTTTTTCTGTAATTTTGGTTTAAACTGACGATTTTTTAAAATTAAAGTCTTCAAATTTCAATGGACATATTTTAATGAGCCCCTAAAAAACATAAAATTAATTAATAATAATGCGATGAATTTATCACAAATAATAGAAATAAAAAGAAAAAAATATATTATTTATGCTGTTAAAATTCATCCAATTGGCTACTTATTCATTAACCACCGAAAATAATTTTCTCTTTACATCGTTTCGGATTTTGAAAAATATTAATTTTTGGTAACTGTCTAAGTTATTTATTTCACATTTCAATTTTTATGTATATAAAAATTGAAATTATGTATAACATGATCTCTTTATAAAGTTGCTTTGGGTAATTTTTCTAATAACCGATAGCATCGCGATTACTTAAACTTTAATGATGAAAAGTGAATGAAAAATATTAAATGATATTTTCACTTACCTTTAATGCCAAATCATTAAATTAATATTTAACTTTTTAGTAATCAATAATTTATGCGATATCAATTTAATATGCCTTGAAAAACATTCTAAAAATGTGTATAAAATTTGTAACGCATTATATAAAATATCTTACTTTTCAGTGCCAGGCAAATTATAATTAGCGATATCAAAAGAGTTCAAACAATCATCAACCTAAAAATAAAGAATACTTATTTTAAAAATTAAATAAACTAGCGAATTGAAGACAATTTATACTGAGAATGTAAAAATATATTATTGCCAAAATAATCTAGGTTAAAAAAGGAGATTTTGTAATACATAAAATTATGAAAAGAGTGTGTTGCTTGATGGAATGTCTTCAGTTTTCGAGAAGTCAACATTAGCGAAATTTACCATATTTCGTAAAAAAAATGAAAATGGAATTTAGCTGTGAAATTAAAGCATCTAAAGCACCTCAAACAAAAAAATGAAATGAAATCATTTTCATAAATTTTTTTTTCATTCCGAATTGATAATATTGCTTAATCTAAAAAGTATATGCCCAAATAATACCTAATTTGTAAACCAGTTTCAACAAAAATTAAGAAGCTTTCTGAATTTGGAAAAAGAAATATGATGCATAATTTTTTCCTAGATGTTTTTACATGCATATGAATTTCTACTGTTTTTGCAAAACTCAGGGGAAGAAAAAAAGTTTAGTCATAAAGTCATATATTACTTAAGTCATGCTATCCATAAAAATTATCTGTACTGTCTGCGGAATAAAAAAAAAACATGAAAAACCAAAATTAACTAGATAGAAATGAAATCGTAAAGGAAAAACCATAACTCTTCTTGAAGAAAATGGGTATTGCTTTAAAACACTAATAAACGCAACACAGTTTGCATAAAGCAACCATTTTCACAAGAAAATTTCAATCATGAGTGTTGCGAAATTTGACATAATGAAAAAATATTTGTATGAAGCGAGTGCCGTAGATACCAAAATTTTTCTTCCATCAATATAAATGAAAAAATGAATGCTTCTCTTATGTCTCTTATGCGGTGCCTACCGCTCATCCGATTGATATGAAACTTTGAATTCTGATTACTTGCACTTGTTTCTGTTGATGATGGAAAAATAAAAAGTTATTTCCAATCCTAAAGTCTTGAAAATAAAGGTAATAAAATAGAATGAATATTATTTACTATTCTCCTTTCAATATCTTTCGACATCAATTAATTTATTCATTTACGAATAAAAGAAGTTTTATTCCTATTTTATTCGGAAACAAATATTATTCTTTCTATCATTGCTATTTTAAAAAGACAGTGAATTTAAATTTCAAACGGTATTTCCAAAATTATTTCTTCTGCGGTAGCAAATCGTCGGGTACCAGCTAGTTTATTATAATTATTGTCAACCACTTCTGGATTAATGTAGATTGATAGCTGATAAAACAGTCTCTCGGAAATCCTAAGACGTGTATTCGAAGAAATTCCTGGAAAAGCAGGAAATTACAGCAGTTACGAATCACAATTAGAGAGCTCGAATTCAGATATACAACAGGAAACAGCATCTAAATCTGAACAAAGGAATCTGTAATACCTGACACAGGTAATAGCTTCTGTGCCCTAGACTAACTCTGAAGTCTTCACCATCCCTCAATCATCATAGTCAATGAAGCGGTTTTATTTATGCGAGAAAATCTAGGTCTTTCGCCAAGGTTATGGAGTGTTCTAAGGCTATATCACATAGTAACGGTCTTAGAACTTAGGTGATGGAATTTTCCAAACTATATAATTTTCACTAAATTTATCATGTCACCAAGAATTTTGCAACTAATCGCCAAATCACTACTATTACCAATGTTAAGTAAAATGCGTTTAAATTGTGCGAGTTTCAACCCGGATAATGGGTATTTCAGATATTTCAAGACGAATGTGAATATTTGCAAAGATTGTAATATTATGCATTAGTGGTGCCTTTCGGACAATATTCAATATATGTTCGGGAGTTTGATCGAATGTTATTTTCAAGAAGATCTGAAGCTACTTTATAATTTGAAAAATATAACACGGAGTGACTCTTGTTGTTCATGATTTCAAACAGTAGAAAGTCGTATATTTTTTAAAAGTTTTCCACAAAACTTTGTATTGTTTTTATTTGTCTGACAATTAATTTGCTGTGGAAGCCAAAGGAAGCCATCTAGAACCTGTGGTTATTTCCAAATGCATTCTTTTATTTGTCTATCTAGGGATTGCTAGTTATCTAGATAGTTTTTTTTTATCACAACATATAAGGGCCCGATTTAAATTTTCACCTTTTTTTTAAATATAGAGGAACAATTCGAAAACTTTTTCTCATGAATCTGAGTAATTTCAGAAAATATTTCGAAGATTTACCTTGGAGGTTTCATAGAATTCTCCAGAGTCAGCACTCTTTCCATACGGAGGATCAGATAAATCATCATCATTAACAAAGATGCAGCAGAGCTGACATCTAAAGATAAAAATTAGTTTTTGTTAAAATTATAAAAATTTGGAACAAATTTTTGAAATGTTTTTTACGAATAATAATATTTAAGGGTTGCTTTCGCATTTTTCATCCAAGCAACATGAGATGCATGAGATACATTGAAAAAAAAATTTGATCTAATCGAAATTCTATAAACGCAGAGTGTGGAAAGTTTTTCTTGACTCTATGGTATAGACTAATTTAAGAAGCGTTTGTGAAAATAATTAAGAAGCTATTAGTTTATAGACGATAAATATTCAATGAGCAGAAAATTGTGAAGGAAGGAATAATTTATTATTTTTTCTTGATCCAGTTCATACCTAAATTTATCCCTTCAAGGTGCAGGATAGATACAAATTCTCAAGTATTAAGATTTAAAAAAAATTCAAAATATTATCGCTTATAGTATTATCACACTTTATCGACATATCAATAAAATTTACTTGTGACTTCAAATAATAAAATTTCATTTTGTGAATGTCACATTAATTTAAGAATAAAATACTACTTTTATAACTTAGCATGTACTAATTTCAAAGTTAATGAATAATTATATAATTGAGCTGAATATTTGTTGAAGATTTGGTGATTAGTACGTCACTCTTTGGCTGAAGATCATAAAGACATACAATCTAAAAAATTCGTCTTTAATTTCTGTAATGTTAAAAACACAAACACACATTTTATAAGGCATAATGTATCCTATGAATAAATTTAATTAAATCAATATTCCATTTTATAGTATCTAAACACTTTAAAAAGATCAATTTTGACAAAAAATGGCCTTTTAAAATTTGATTGACCAGTATTTGAGCTATCCAAATCAGATTTAATTTTTTCTCTACGCTATTTAGAAGTCTAGATTTTAATACTTTCGTAATAAGAAGAAAACCGGAAGTGGGCATTTAAAAAACCGGAAATACCAATTAAAAGGTTCAAAATATGTTAAAAATTTGTATAAACACAATTGTTTTAAATACGGAAAACGTTTTCGCACAAAAATACCCAAAATGCCATTGAGAGTTTAAACTTGTTTTGGGAAAATTTGTATATGAACATGTCTTTCTTGAGCTATTAATCCACAGTTTAGTTATAATTATCTCTATTATATATAACGAAGAGAGGATTACTGAATATTCTAAAGGTCGGTGGAGTGTATCCTAATGCATTTTCTGTTTCAGCATTTGATGGCCTCGACAAAGACAGAACAAATGAATCTAAGTAGCGTTCACTGCCATATTCAAAAATTGCCAGAAAAAAATTGAAAGGATTAAAAAAGGAAAATTGTTAAAAGGAGAAGTGAAAGAATGTATAATATATAAATGTGGTGAAGTTCAAGTATGTGCGCCCAGAATTCATTTTTAAAACAAGCCACAGTATACTTTAAATGCATTTTTCTCAAAACTGATTTTTACTCATTTGTTGCTCACTTCAAATCAAATACCTCAAAATGTAATTATCATATTACTACGAAATTTGATAGATTTTGCCTTTATACTATTTTATAGGAAATGAAGTAAAAGAATTTAGATCGAGTGAAATTTTTTTAATTTACAGCCTTTTGTTTGAATAATAATATGTTAAGTACGTAAATTTAGTAAAAATGTCATGATAAATCTTTGACTGGTTGTTAAAATTTTATTTATTAATAAAACCATGTGATTGTAGATTATTACGTTAATGTATTAAGTACATAATGCATTAAGTTAAGTTATTAATGTATTAAGTACATAATGTATTAAGTTAAGTTATTAATGTATTAAGATAAAAACATGAATTTAGTAAAAATTTCATAATTTTCATGCAATTTTTTTGAGGATTCATGTAATCTTTTTATTTATTAATAAAACCATATGATGCAGTCCATTCTCTAGAGAAACTTCTGTAGTTTATTTTGGTATAAGTTCTGTTAAGATGATATTTTTTGTGCAGCCAATTTGAATGTTTTAAAAATTAGTTCAAATTTATGCTATTAAATACCAATTTCCAAACTTTTTTAATATTTATTTGAAATATTGACATCCTATTACTAAGTTTGAATCGTCTACAGCCCCGAAATAAGGTTAGAATAAGTCTACAATCTTTTCTTCTCAAAATATACTCCGAACTTATTCGGATAACTTAAAGCTGCAACAGATAATTATTATTGTTTATTAAAACATAATTGTGTCTATGCATAATGTGGATAATAATTTTTGATTACATGTCATTAAGAAAAACCTACTTGTTCGTAAATGAAACGAGGACTGAAATATGTTATTCAAAATGCAAAAACTGGGTACTTGATACTTACTTCACAAAATATAAACTAATCAAAGGAATCTTGAATAAGAAATATTTTAATTTTCCAATTATTAGTCCTTTTTATACAAGCATTTTTTTGATAAATATAAAAAAAAAATTTAATTTAGGTTGTTGAATACAATTTCAGACTTTTTCCAAATATTCTTTCTAATATGCCCGTTTCTTCTGTTGAAAGGCGCAGGCAGGTACTTAGAATATCTAAACTACAACATTCCTTAATATAAATCGTCGAAAATGTTTCAAAACTATGCAGATCCTTATTTCTGCCATGATTTGTTATTGCGATGCTTCGTTCTAATATCCCTTAGAATATTTGTTCATTAAAACTAAAGAACGATAATTTGAACAGAATTCTTTTTTTTTCCCAGAAATTTCTGGAAACTAATAGAAATTGAAACACTTATGCTCTGATATTTTAGGGAGGTTTTGAGAATTTTTGTGTATCAAGATCGAAACGTTTCCAGAGGAATAAATTTTTCTATATTCAGCAGAATCGCTGTTAACTAACTTTTCACCGGTGAGTCTGTATGGTCGTTATTTACGACCACTGAAATGAACATACATGCTCTAGTTGTAGGGGACCTGATGGATAAATGTAAAAACATAAACATGTAAAAGGAAATCTATTTCATTTTAGTTTGGGTTATTGAATCCAATTGCAAATTGTTTTCCCTAACACTCAAAATTTGGTTGCAGTCTGATTATCATAATATGCCCGTTTCATCTAATAAGTAATTTTTTCTAAATATGAAAAACCAAAATACTTTTCATTAATTTTCTGTTACTCCGCTGCTTTGGGAGTGCGATAACTTCCTTCTTATTGGTTTTAACATAGTTATTCTCTGCAAACTAAATGAATTAGTAGTTGCTTTTCTACGTCTCATGCTAGATGTAATTGCTGTGCTAAAATAAGATAAAAAAAATTCGGTTTATTCAGTGAGCAAATATTTTCTTAGAATTCTTTCTGATTCTGAAATTTCAAGAAAAAAATAAATAGCCAGTTAAAAAATATCAAAAATGTTACATTTATTTAAAAAATGTTTTGTGATAAAATTTTTGTTGTAAAATTATTAAACCATTTCCATATTCACAAGCAGCGAATCAGAACACGTTTAAGAAATTGCTGAATAGATCTTCAAATATAGATTGAGAAAGATAAAGATTTGAGTTTCTGATTTGGGGAACTGAAAAATTTCTACAAAAGTGCGAACAAATTTGAAAACAAGTAAATGAAGACAAATTGTCGACTTAAGACATGCATTATACTAATTTCTGAATATTAAGGAAAATATCTAAAAATACATTACAGTTTCCTCTTGAGCCACTTCATGGTCACAGGATAGTTTCAACGCTCAGAAGCAAACGCAAATTATCAAGAATTTGCAAAAAGTCACAAAATAAATTCGCAGTGAAAAAATCGCTCTTTACATACGCAAAGAAATATCACTTTTGGTTTAAAAATAATGGAGTATGTCCGCTTTGTTACAACTAACAATGTTGATCTTCAAAAATAGAATTTAATACAAGAAAAACCATTGTTATTATTAAACTATATATTGTTGTAAAAATGAACAAATTGTTACTATATAATTGTGTTAGAAATGTGTTGACTCCTTTTTATTTACTACGTCATCACTTTTTTTTTTCGTTGTTCGAAAAATGAAATATAAAAATTTTACACTGTAAAAAATTTGTTTTAATCACTGTGTTATATTTTGAAATTTGTCCAAGAAATCATACATATTCTCTTAAATATTGTTTCTCGAGGTTAAATTTCATTAGATGAACATCCCATTTTAAATCTGCATTGAAAATGCAGGTTAACAGATCTAGAAATAGTGCATCTTCCCTGTGATCTGGGCATGCTTCTCTCTCTTCCTGGTTCGGGCATAGTTTCCCTCTACCCTGTGTTCTATCTGTTTGGTGTGTTCAAGTGAAATCGCTCAGTTCAATCTGTAAATGTTGTGCAAATGAGTGTGAGTGTCATCTTTATTTGAGATAAAGACGCATTTCTGCTTTCGCTGTGCTGAAGGGTCTTCAATCTCAAAACCTACTGTTACTGTCTTCCCCCGATCTCTTGTCTTGATTCGAATTCGTGTTCAATCCAAGGAGGATAAACATCAACATCTAAATTGCTTTGATGCAGTCATTTTCAAATAAGATATTTAACTAAATTTTGTGAATAAAATCTGAAGAAACTTTTAAAAATGTGCAAATGATAATTTTCCCTTTCTTTACGAATTTTTGCCTTTTACTTATTAAGATGAATTTCCAACTGAATGATTTTTAGACAATTAATTTGGCACTAAGAAGCATTTCTACAACAGTTTGTTTAAATCATTACTTTAGAGTTAGATTTTATACATTAAATTAAATATTAATGACTGAGTCAGTTCTAAATTTTACCATCAGTATTTATTTTACGTTGAACGAATTATTGTTGAACAACAAATACAATTGAGGGGAATCTGTGCTCTTGAAATGGAGATTTGAACATTTTTCGAAAGACTCAAAATCCGTTTTATGCCAGCTGACTCAGTGTTTATTCCTTTCACTGTTCTTTCATCTCAGCGATAATTTCTATTTTTCGCCGAGTTACAAAGTAGATAACAATTCTAGCAAGTAAATATTTACATTACTATTAATATTCTATAATAATATTTATATTATTAAGGCATAATATTAATTATATACCATATTTATATAATCCCTATATTAATGAAATTAATATACTAATATATGATTTCCAAAATTGAAATTTTTGTTATTCAATCAGAGTATTTCAAACAATGGACTTATGAATATCTGCTTGTTCCAGAATTATAGTAAGGTACTGACTAGTCGAATTTGGGTAGTTGTAGTTTGAATTATGAGTATGCAGAATACTTCAAGTATAAAAAAAAACTGATTCAATTTTATCCTGTTGGGCAGTGGATTTTCTTTAATCCAACAAAGTTTTGGCCACTGTGACTTAGGGGAAAATCTTTCTAAGCTGGAGAATTTCAGTTTGGATATCTCAATCAGCGAAGAAGCTGGCATAGTGCGTGCTGAATCTGTGAAGGAGAAGCATACTCCCGCTAGTGTGGCATGGAATTTGAGAAAGAGGATTCCAGCTCAAGTGTTGCCCACGTTCATCTGACACAGGTTCAAAACTATTACAATCTCACAATATCCCTAGTGTTGCTTAAAAAGGGGACGTTATTTAATAAAAGTAATCGGCATCTTTTTTTAATTATATTGATATGTGTTAAGGCAAACATGTTGCTAATAAAATTTTTAAATGTCCTTTAAATATTTTTACGAATTATTTAAAACTGAAAATAAATATTTTACGATAAAAACTAATATTTTGCATACATTTTTTTTCAATTTTCAATTAATATGGGAGCATTTTTTGTGCAATAAAATGTTCAGCATTATGGATTAAAATCCTGTAGACCTCTTCTTGATGAAGACATACTGAAACGGAAATAAGTAAATTCCAATTTAGGTTAGTTTTAAATCTAATTATTGTAGTGTAGAATGTTTGCAATATTTTTCATAGAGTAAATTCCACAATTTACAAATATTTTAATCCTTCCAACAGTTATTATGTGGATAATGGTTGTAAAGATGCTTAGAAATTTTGTTTATTTTTAATCATCTGATATTGGCTCTGGCAGGTTTCCTAAGAATATTGATTATATTTAATTTCAAAAACATTGTTTGGATACAATTTCTACACCATTATTCTGTCATATTGATTGTCATTAAAACCCTTTTCACCCTTCATCTATACTTATAATAAAGCTCAATGTGTGTGTGTGTGTTGGCGCTCTACAGGCCAGACTGTTGGACCTACAGCTACTAAATTTGGTACATGTATACCTTGGAGGTAGGGAATGTGCACCTCGGAGCTCTTTTTTCGAATTTTTAATTTTAACTTGAATTAATTAAAATTTAAGCTAAATTTCGACATTTTCCCGCTATAACTTCCGAAATTTCTATTGCCCAAACATGATTTGTATATCCATTTAAAGAAAAAAAATTATCTTCCTAATGGTATCAGTTTTTTTAAGTTTATAACGTAATCGTCTATTTTTAACGAATTTTTAAAGAAATATTTTAACCATGTTTTTATGACGTGACTGGATAAAATAAAAGAATGCCGGAAGTACGAATAAAAAACATTATCATCGCAAAATAAATCTAAAGAAAGGCAACTTTTAACACGTGACTGGATAAAATAAAAGAAATATAAAATGTGATATTTTCTAAAAAAATAAAAAGCAAAGCAAAGGATTCTATGATCGCAAAAGGATTCTATGAAGGTAAATAATTAATTCAATAAATCTTCTTTACGGTAAACCTGATCGAATTTAGACAGGATATGCATTAGAATCCCGACTTAATGGCATATTTCTATTATCGTTTGCAATATCTGTATCATTAATTCAATATTTTTTTTCATTATAAAATGTGATAGTTTCTAAAAAAGTAAATGCAAAGCTAAGGTTTCTATAAAATCTGCAAGAGCACGCTAAAGGGAAAAAATTAAGTTTTATAACCGTGTTGCCATCATTTTGGCGGAAGTTCAAATTTAAAAAAAACTATCATCGCAAATTAAATTTGAATAAATGCAACTTTTAGCTCGTGACTGGATAAAATAAAAGAAATATAAAATGTGATATTTTCTTTGAAAAACGCAAGGCAAAAGATTCTATGATCGTTTGCAATATTTAAATCATTAATTGAATAAATTATCTTTATTTATACAGGATTGAATTTACACAGGATATGCATTCAAATTCCTTTCCAGTGGCCAGTTTGTAAAATATTATTAATAGGCATATATATTGTTTAATACTATTAATTTGATCTAAATGAAGTAAATAATTACATTTTATGTCGTTGGAGTCAAAGAATGCATTTATGAGTAATGAGTTTTAGATTTCTCCATACTTTTCACTGTGAGCCATATTTTACAAAATATTTTTAATAATATTTTAAATAAAAGTTGCTACATCAATCAGTCTTCTAAATCAATCATTAAAACTGACTGATTTATAAAATTAAGGAATATTATTAGGAAAACGCGTTCTTTTAGAACTTTCAGTCCATTATCTTAAAGAAAATATTAATTAAAGGACAATCAATGCCCGGAGTTACTTCAAGGCTAATGAATATGTGATTTAATTGAAAATTTTAGAACCCATTACTCATGGCGAACAGCTGGTCGCCAAAGGCGGTTAGTGATATATAAGGGTCAAATTCTGCGCTGCAAATCAAAATACTTAACCTGTGCAACGTCAAAACACTGAGACATTATCACAAAGGCAATCATTTTCATTATTAGTAAATACTAAATTATTCAAATTCCATCAGTAAGGTACTTTTTGAGATTCTGGGAAGAATAGTATAAACGATTTAATTCAATAAAGTGATTTAAACTGATGAAAAAACATTTAAATTGTAAAAAGGTAAAACATAATTGATAAGAAATCAAATCTTTTCATTATCACGTCTCTCAAAATTTAACCATGAGTTTTCGTGAGAATAGTTTCTTTTTGTCTTTGAATATTGTTGTCATTAATCTTAAAGATAGCATTCTGAATTAGAGGTAAAGTCGCAGCTTCGATATAAAGAGTTCTTTGTTAAAGGTGTTCTTGAATCTTAATATTTAAGAGTCTCCTTAACAATATTAATATATAAATTTTACTTTTGCTTTATGAGGATGAAACGGTCTTCGTATTGGGAGTATGCGAAATGTCTAGAACGAATGCATGTAACATCATTCCCACTCTGACTACGGTTCAACATAACGAAATTGTGTATTTGTTTAAAAGGGGGTCTTACTAATACTGAAATATTTCTGAATTAAAATAAAAAGGTACTTGGTGTTGAATGTCAGCCGTAATTCGTCGTTGGTATTGAATAAAGATTTCAATAATTTGTCCAAATTTTCCCAAATAATTAGTTTTTTATCATTACATTACCCCTTAAAATGATATCACTAAAAACTAAAAAAATGATTAAAAAAGAAAATCTTAAAACAAAGCATTGAATCAAGAAAGAATGAAAAATTTAAAAAGGAAGAAAATCAATAGAGGACTTTTAACTAATCTAAGTTGCTATTTGAATTACATGAATGTCTAAACATACCTACCTTTAAAGCAAAACTTTATTTCCCTTTAACGTATGACATAACATAACGCCATCTTGCGCCCCCAGTGCCTATAACATTAAGTTATCTAACAGCTAACATTTTCGAAATTATTTCCAACAAAAAAAATCCTCTCGG
>JAPMOQ010038492.1:0-20329 GCA_026543055.1 Argiope trifasciata
GGCGATTTTCGACTTGACAACCATTCCTCGTATTATAGTATTAGATAGATAACTCGAAAAACAAAACTGCAATTAAAGAAAAATAAATAGTCTTAATTACTCTCATGATAATCAAGCGTGACAAGGTATTTCTTTTTAATAATCCATAGGTGATGTCATAGAATTTCAATGCAAAAAATTTTTCTCAATCACAAAGGGACGCACGATAGAGACGATGGAAAACTACTGACCAAAGTTGATAACTGCCCATCGCTTAGTTGAAACCCCTAATGGCGCCATCCATTCCTGTTCCCGTTCTCGAAGGCCCCGATTAAGAGGAGAAAATTTAGGGGCGTGGGGAGAGAAGAGACTAGTGGTGAACACTTGCAAAGTGTCCACTGAAAGACTCTTATGAAACCGGCGTCGAGTGTTCATGAATTATCGAAGTACAAAATGGAATAACGAGGAATACTCCTTTCCAGAGACATAAGGTGAAGTATCGTGAAAAATCGGTTTCACATCATGTATTAGTATGACAATGATTTTTTCCTAGAGCCACTGAGCCAAATATGGCTCCTGTGTCATTAAAATTCGCCATAAAGAATTTTTGCTATTCAAAAATTTTAATCCATTGTCGTATAAGACATGAAGGTATTCTAAAAATTCTTCAAATGTGGTTGATATGGGATAATGAATGAAAAGTGAACAAATTTATTCAAAATTATTTTTAAAAAAGTAAAGTCAGAGAACAAAATTATTGCCTTTTAAAAAGTAATTTTATTTTTAACAGTCAAATCAAAATAGTGTCTTAACTATTTGTGTCAATGCTAACAAATAGTTTGGAAAATTTATCAAACTATTTTTTGAAGAACAACTTCTTTATTTGAAAATAATTTACGAATTAGTCAAAAATAATAGTTGAAAGAATTCCATAGAACATTCAATAATTTCAATTCCTACCAATTTTACTAATTGAATTGGTGACTTGAAGTTAATCAGATAAGAGGATAACTATCATTTGAAAAAAAAAAAGGAAATCTGCTTGAAAATTAAATTGGAAAAACTCTTCTTTTTTGATAAAGGCGTGGTGCTAAGTATCAAAGTACCATATCAAAAGGTGGAAAGCAGCTTTAATCGACAAAGCGAGGCGGAGATTTTGATAATTCAAGAAAATACAGTCACCCTTGGAAGACGTAAGGACAACCACATTCCTTGCATGTTCATTAATAAAATGTTTCTTTATCGTTAATGAAACTTCAGTTAAAAGACCTGTATTAATTTTTATTGCAAAATTTAGACTTAAAAATTGATAAAAAGGCAGTGGCTTGGAATAATTCTATCAAGATTCTTCAACTATTTGTGTAAAATTTAAAATACGAACGACGTGTGTATTTATTTTCGTGAAACTTAAAAAGTCCTCTGCCTCTTAGTTCATTTCTGAATCATTATCAAAGATATAAACATCACTTAAGAAAATACATATGATTGTCTTTATTTACACTGTTAATATAGCTCCTCTCGGGTTACATTATTTAACTATGCAATAAAAAACAGAATAGTCGTAAAATTAAAAATGTAATATATACGCATTTCATAACGTTAAGAGATTTAGAATACGAAATTTTTTATGAGATATATATGTTATGCACAAGACAATTTTTTAACAAAAGAAAAGCTTTCTTTTCATATGAAGCCCAGTAATACAACAAGTTGCAAAGTTCGAAATAATGCGGTGATGTAGATTGATATACCATATTGCAAGCATTTTAAGACAATATATAACAGAGTACAACTTAATATGCAATATTTAAATGTTATTTATATTTTATATTATTATTTTTTAATTGTTCTGCATTATATTTTTATCACAGCATAAATGTTGAACCTATAAATTTCCAAATAATATATGTCAAAATCAATATCAATAATGGATGAGACTGTTCTGGATTAGACCATTCTTAACAATTCTTTTTTCCCCCTCAGCCTATACAATCGTAATTTTTTTATTATTCTTTTTAAATGTTATTATTAATAATAAATGAACTAAGTATTAATGTCATCATTTTTAATGGATGTGATTAATGATTATTAATGAATTTGATTCCCACCAAGGTTCAACGTTTTAAAGTAGTGAGAATTTAAAAATGCATAAATTTCAATAGTTGGTATGTCACATGTTTTTGAAAACTTATACTATTATTTCAAATAAAAAAATTAGTCTTGTAAATGTAATTTTAATGCTTTCTTTGAGCGGAAAAGAAATTCTGAAGACAAAGAAATGAAAACGAAGTATTTATTTTTAAGATTTATGTTTTTCGATATAGCGTTAATTTGCGTCAAAAATACGACATCTATCCTCATAAATGCTTTTCATTACTTGATGTTGTTATAAAAATTAAAGGATAAAGTACTGGAAAGTTATTTAGCTTTGTAAATGTAAGCTTATGTGTCAGTCACAGTTAAATATTAGAGGAGAAAAAGTATCAGGGATATAACTGACTTTCGCTTGAAAAAATCTCTTAGATTAGAAAAAATATACATATAATAGCTTATATATAAAGACGCATCGCTATATACATTTATGTTCTACTCAATGTATATGGAGCTAAATTTGCTTTCCTTCATTTTGCGCACACTTTATATTTACTTAATGCATTTAGAGCTAAAATTGTTTTACATTAAATTTGTGCACATATTATATTTTTTGTATTACAAAGTACGTGCATATAAGTTTAGAACTGTTGAAAGTGTATTGATTATTTTATTTATGTATTTTTAAAATGGTAATGTTATTAAAGAAATGTTTCTAGTTGTCTCGTTTTGCTGATGGCAACTTGTAGTTCAATCCTAACATGGAACAAAATCAGGTTGAATGTATTTCTAGTGGGATATTGTTTTTCTATTAAGAAAGCGAAAGGAAAATGGTGATTTTCCTTACGCAGCTTTAATGACAACCAATCCAATGTCATTCTTGTTAATCGAGTTTCATTTTTACAACTGAATGAGCAGAAAGAAATCGAAATCAGTGCTCGATTTCTGTCTTCAATCGTCTTCATTCAATTGAACAAAGTCAGTCAAAAAAAAAAAATGCGAGCAACGCCGGTTTTTATTCTTTATTTGATAAACAGCTGACATGAAGGCTAACTGGTTTTTCGGTATGCTTTATGATCTCCTCTTTTGGAGGTTTTCCCCACCTTTAGGCGAGTAAACTACAAACGGTTCGAACTAGAAATAATAATTACAATCTAGACAACGGAATTTGCTGTTAATAACGTTGGTTGCGTCACCGGTTTCGGAAGATGGCATTCAGAAATTGAGTTCTCGATACATCTGGATAGAAAAAGGTATATTTTTTCCCGTTTTTGCAAATTTGCTGAAAAAAAAAGAAAATTCAGCATTGTGTAAACGAGTCTAAAACTAACTTAAACTAATGGTTTTGAAATTACGAGCACCTCCCATTTGCCGGATATAGGCATTTTATGACGTCACTTTCTATTATAAATTGAATTCAATTTCGTATTTGAGCCCAAAGAATTGATTAATTTAGTAATTTTGTGAGGATGTACATGCTTTTGTTTATTTATCAGCCGTTTTTGATGATCAACTTGCTCGCCTGAAATATTGATTGTGTTTTAACATTAGTTAAATCACTAATATATAACGTGATATTTACGATTTATTTCCCAAATATTTGTTTGACACATTTACTGCCATTTACGTGATATCTCGTAGGAAATGCTGTAAAAGTAAGCATCTGAAAATTTTTCTGAGAGTGAATGGGTTATACTGAGATAGAATATGAAAGCCTTATTAATTTAATAACCTTACAACTGTCGTGCTCATTGTATATGTAAAGTATTCTTACAGATTCAAACTTTATTTTATCAAAGTGTGATTGAAAATGAATCTGTTCGGGTAATCTGCCATTAATTTCTGTGGTATTGTAATTGTAGCTTCTTATTTCTTATACAAACTTCACTGATATGAGGTACAATTATTCTTCTTTAGTTTTCAATAACAGAAAAAAAACATGAGTAATTATTTGATGAAACAATAAAAAAATTCTGAATTTCGGTACAGAAATGAAATCTATTGCTAAAATTGTGAAAAAAAAATCAAAAATTTCCAAATTACCGAAAAAATATTTAAACTAATTAAAGTGGTATCATGAAAAGCGATTTTTAAAAAATATTTTTGAATTATTTTTCCTCTTTTTTTTGCTGTAATTATTTTTAAAAAATTTTATATTTTATTATTATATTTTTTCTATTTTTTAATCTTTTTCCTTAATTTTTTTCGGAGGTTGTAATAGAAAAAATCCTGCTTTATTTGAATTAATTAAAAAATTTAAAGTTCCAGAGGCACACATTCCCATCTTCTAATGGATATATCTGCCATGATGGTAGATCTAGGGCAAACAGTTTTTATATATAGTGTTAATAAATAAACACTAATTCTTTACTAATGGCACGTATATGATTCAATGTGCGGCATGCACATTTCTAAAAAAAATATTATACAAGCAGATGTTCAGTGTTTATAAATACAATCGTAAATAAGTGAATGTAATGACACAAATAGGTACTTGATCAATTATACATTTATATTTGGACCCAGACTAATGACAAAATATTGCTATTCTTAATTCTCATAATGATATTATAATAATTAATTATAATTAATTGAATTTTTTAACATTGACGTTACTTTGCTTGGCAGCTAGGTAAATAATGCAAGTTGGTCTTCAAACCGACCAATAAGTACCACTTACCATAATAATATAACTAATATTGGAAAATAAATCGTATAAATATACATAGATATACGAATAGCTATATCCATAATGTAGGCAATAATGAAATCGATTTGAGCTCAAACAACATTGGCTTATATTGTTGTAAAATAAGCTAAAACATGTTTTAATTTTTTATGACTATATTGCATTAACTGCACTTTTAAAAAAGAATGTAGCAATGAAATTGGAGAAACTGAAAAAAAAAATGGTCATCTCAGAATATTGAAACGGACAGTAATCATAAAATTCGCTAATTTATCTATTAGACAAGAAGAAATTAGCGCTCAAGCGAAAAACAAAACAAAATAGACTAAATTTAGCACATTATTCAAAAATTAATAATTATCTGATAATTGAAGTTTTTTTCTTTCATTTTATATTTATTTATAAGTTATTCTATTTATAGTTTTTCTTTCAATACAAAAAAAAGCTTCCCCCAAAATTTAAATAAAGAATTGGACTGGAACAAGAATTTCGGGCGTGGTAAAGCATAATTTGCAGTAGCAATAAGTTGTCATTGAGATTGAAGGTCAGAATTTGTTCACGAATATTCAGTTACTCGTTATAGAACAAAAAGAAATTTACATAAAGCATTTCAATGCAAAATACATAAATTACATAAGAACTTAAAATTGATGTAAATATACGAAACGTTTGAAATTCAATGCTAATTTATTACTATTGCGTACTTGACGAAATAAATATCTTTAGTGGTCACGAACGATTGATTGAATGATTACATTTGATAAATTGTTAATTATCTGATAAATACGAATAAAATTAATATGATATATTTTTCCATTTAGACTTTGATTGAAAATTGCAATGAATTTTCAAGTTAAATAGCTCATGTTTTATTCTTTGACCTTCGCCAAAAGTACGAAGAGCAGTCTTATTCAGGATATAGTTTTAACATGATTGATATTATTTATAGGCTGGTATACTATTAGTAAATTGCATCATGCAACATACATAATTCTTTGCACACGGATGCTTGTACTTAGTTATGACATATGATTGGTGGTTTCTTCTTGATTAAAAAATGTTCACTAAAAACAGATTTTCTTAAAATAATTTAATAATACTCTTTATTAAAAACTGGTCGAACTGGTACTTCAAAAACCTCAAGCATATGATTGCAAAAATAACATTTTTGCCTACCATGAAATTAAAAAAAAATTTCAGTAATATCGATTTTTTGACATTGCTTTTTATTATTTTAATGCATTTTTCAAAATATTTTTTATGTATTTTATAATGTAATTTTTCGCAGTTTAGCTATTCTGCGTTTTCATATGCATGCTTGACAATGGTTTTGAATATATATTTTTTGTGGGAAGTTATCATTGCTATAAGTAAGAGAAAATTCTTAACGATAACAATGAGTTGGATGAAGCATTCTGAAATAATTATCATTATTAGAATTATCAATTTGGATTAGAGTTCCGATTCTCCATTTTTTAAAAGTCTAACTCTGCCCTATTTGGATACTTCAAAGGAATCATTACAGAAAAAATAATCTGATTAGAAATCATAGCACTGAGTTTTTAATGTTGAATTTCATTAAAAGTTCTATTTAGCTATTGATATTCATTAATTTTAAAATATCAAACTATATTTAAATTTTTGATTCAGAATATTTAAAAACTGAGAAAATAAAAGAATTCCACGAAATAAAAAATTTAGTATTCGAAAATGTCAAATTTCGACAATTACTCAAGAATATATTTTTCAAAGAGTTGAAATCTATTTTCAATAGATATTTATTAAAACCGTCTTAGATACTCCGAAAAACAATGAAATGAAACTAATTTAATTTTTGAGTCAATAGAATAAGAGAAAATTTATTTACAAGTTGAAAGAGATAATCATGTTTCTTCAAGGGAGCATGCAGCACCTTTGTATACTTGAAAATCAAATTTACTATTTTTATCAAAAAAAAAAAAAAAAAAAAAAAAAAATGTGGAATTTTGAGCCTGAACGAATGTAAAGAAATTGCATCAACAATTATGTAAAACTTGCATTTTCTTACCTTTCATTTCTTACCTTTTTAACATTTGTGAATTAGCTCTGATGATTAAATGAATGTTTTATCTCTAATTATTAAATCATATAGACAATACTTCAAATAATAAAAAAAAACCAATTAATGTTCTAAATAAATCAAAGTTAACTAATACACATTTACTTAAGTTGGAACTGACTTTTCCGGAGTTTATCTTCCACTTGCATTAGTATCTAATATTCCTATCACGAAAAATAAATGTGATTACTCAAATTCGATATTTTTTAAACCAAAATTATGGTTTTTGCATGTATTCATTTATCTTTAAATCGGAAAGAGATTATAAGGGCAAGTGAAGGAATTGTTTTCTCTTTCTATTCGACGAATGAAATGTTATCTTTTATAACTCCAATTATAAATGCAAGGGGACAACATTTGTAGAATTTCAATGTGGAATGATGCCAAACACAGGCACACATTCTGGGAAACTAATTTTTTTTTCAACGGAGGAAATGAGAGAAAAAAGACAAAATATCATAATTTGATATATATTTTGTCTTTCCTTCTGGCTGAATAAATCAATTGAATGTTTATTTAAATCATTTAAATTGTTCGTTGCAGTATTTTGTGATAATCACTTTTCGACGATTCTACCTTCCTAAAGAGTAAGATGATGGAGGATGAGTGCATTTCCGGAATACTTCATTCTTTGACTTTGATTTTTTCTACTTCACTTTATACTTTTACTTACTTTTAAATCTTTTTTGCTCATTCGTTTTTCTTTATTTGTATCTGAGAATCAAGTCGTTTCAAAACTTGATATATTAAAAAAAAAAATTCAAAATAGAATATTTATTCTTTACATGACTAGTTCAAAGGGAGGAAAACTATCAGAAGTGACTCAAAGAATATTTTATATAATATCATTAAATGTGATTGATATTATCTACCGTTAATTTCAAAATGTTATCAAAAATTCAATAACAAACAAACAGTGTTTGAACATCAAAAATTTACTATCATTTTGCAAAAAAGTTAATTATTAAGTTTTTAATAATTAACTTTTTAATATTCGATTCATTCATCGAAATTTTATATTTATTGTCCCTTTTTAATAGTTAACAAGAGTTTTTTTCACAATAAAAGGAATAATTTAATTCAAATTTGTGAGAAATCTGGCAGAACTTTTAAAGTCAAAGACAAAGAATTGAAAATTCGTAGGTCCCAATTGACACATCCAATAATTTTAATTAAATTGAGTAATTTCTAATCTTAAAATCTATTCCATTTTATAAATAAAATAAATTACCGAAGAGCATCTTAGCATTGAATATCTTTTGAATCTCTATAAAAAATTCAATCTAAAAAAACATAAATGAATATTTCAATAAAAATTGAATTATTAGTTTCCATAAATACAGATCAATGTTGCATTGAAGAAACGAATCCCCAAAACTCCTTTTCACATTTGCATTTCTATTGAATAAACAATTTTAATACAAAAAATATTAAAATTTTTCAAATTAACACCTGACATCCCATTTACTTAAATTCCATTTTATATTTATAATATGTAATAGGTAAGGAATACAAAGTACAGGAAATATGATTAATCAAAGAAATAAAAGTGTTTAAAACAAATAATTTTCAATTTAAATTGGTAGCACGATATCGCTTACTCAGGAAAAAAATCTTAAATACGAACCTGATTTTTCAAAATGAAGCGTAATGATACAATTAACAGTTTCAGCCTCCAAACATGATAAAGCATCCACACGTGAGTATACTACACTAGTTAAATCAACATTCAACGCATGTTTATATTCCCCTTTTAACTTCAAGGTAAAATACGAATTCCGTTTTTATTAAAAATGATTTCCACATTTTTATAATTTGTGTTTCTTTGAGAGATATAAAATTTAATTCCAAATCGATCTTAAACTGCTTTTTTTGCGGTAAAGGTTAGTTACAAATCAAATTTTGCAACAATGATTGAGTTTTACTTTCTTTAGAAATTCTTTTCTGCCTGCAAATATCTCTTAACGTATTTAATTTTGCGGGTCAAATCATAGAACTAGGTCAAAGTACTGTAATGTGGATATAAATTTAATTTTATCAAAAATAATTCAAAACTTTGCTCTGTAAATTACTCAATATTAGGCTTGAATTATCTCCCCAACCCTTGCAGGGAATGTTTGCTTTCTTCCTACCTGAGGGAAACAATGAGTTTCACCTTGAAAAAATACACAAGAAAAACATCACAGTGGTCAGCGTCAACGATAAACAGCTTGCATTGTCGAAATTAATACAACCTTGCATCAAGCGTTACTTATGTCAAGGTTCTCAGAGACTCAGGCCCAAAAATCCATCAAGTGTAAAGATTCTCTATTATAGCTACATTTAGAGACACGAAAATTGGAACAAGACCCGAAAGAACCTTTTATAGCTTAGAAAGATTGCAGCTGAAGAAAAAGAACAACCCATTTTTGCATTCAGTTTGATTTGGATATTTCAAAAGATTTACTTCTTCATCTTTGCCACTTTTTTGTATGTTTAAATAAATTAGAAATTCGTATAAGATGGGCGACATCATAGAATGCAAGTAAAAAGGGAAATTGAAAAAAAAATAATGAAAACAGAATTAAATATTTGTAAATAGTTTGAAATATTTGTTAGTTTTTAATTCTATTCAATTAGACAATTAGTGAAATATTTCATATCCAGTTTTATAACTATTAACCATTTCTTCAAGGAGAAATGGAGGATACATGAAAATGGAGGATCTGTAAAATTCGATATATGTGAGCAAATTAATAAGATTTGTTTTAAAATATTTATTTTCGATATGATAAGGGATGAGGAAATATATACATCGGATTATTTTATAAAAAAGAAGTAAAAAGTTTAAATATTTTTCTATGTGAATATTCAACGGTAATAAATAAAATGCTCTTTTACTTTTTCTCATACGAAGTGTACAACGACAAAGAACAGTAATCATCAAATAATTCGAAATCGGAAATTTTGACGAATCTCCAAGTTCCACATTTCCGTAAGTCCAAAAACAAACTTTTGAGACATGATCTCGAAAAGCATGTTTTCTGCTAAATATATAAAATTTGGTAAATGGTTTTGTAACTATATATTTGTAAAATTCTATTAAATTTTGGGATAAAGCCATTCTCAGGAAGGTTGTATATCTAGTTGTCTGAATGCAATAGACAACAACATGTTGTGTTGTACACTTCACAAGCCCGCTGACAGTTATCTGTCAGCGATTTAAGCCTTGTAAGCATCTCTTGCTTTTTCAGTAGCGCCAACTAAAGTCAAGACTATGACTTAGCTACTTCAAGCGTCACAATCGCTTGAATAACCCCTTTTTGTATGGGGTGGGAGTTTTCACACTCCTCACAGATAGAACACAGAGGAACAACCATATGAGAAAGGGGCTCGAACCCGGGACATCAAGACGAGTTACCCAGATGAAAGGAGACCGACAACATGTGTAAAACGTAAAAATCTAGATATGAATTAAAAGCTAAAGTTTATAACAAAACCTAAAAAAAATTTGTCAGTTGATTTTATATCTAAAATGTAGTTTTGTATGAAACTTTGAACCAAATCTGTCAAAAAGTTAACCACTTTTTGGACTGTACATTCTCATGCATATAAGCACGATCACTCAACACTCAATGACTTAGATTAATGAAATTTGGAACTTAACATTAATACTAAAATTGTAATTATCTGTCAAATTTTGGTTCCAATCGGTCAACAAAAAATTATTCTCTCTTTTTCCCCCTGCATTAGAAATAGCATACAACACTCATAACCTCATTTAATTAAAATTAATAAAAAATACACAAGAAAAATATAATTATCATCCTATATAAAAGCATAATAGTTTAAAGCTGATTCTTTTATAATTGAACAATCTTATCATGCGTTTCAATATACTAAATTATAGGTTTGAAATTAGCAAACGAAAATCAATTTTTTTCATAAATTCATAATTGATATCAAATAATTAAGGAAAACAAATTTCAGTCTTAAAATTAAGCTTAAATATGAAAATAAGATTAACCTCTTAAAGCATTCAACCGAGTTAACTAGATATTGAAAAAATTAGCATTTTCTGTGCATCCTGTTGAAATCCCAAGCGAGAAAAATTAATTTCACCTCCACCTATTAGACTCAATAAATCATTACAAAACTAAAAAAAAAAATTCAAAAAATTAGCAAAAACTTAATTTTATTTCCCTGTAAATAATAGTATTAATAAATGCCATTTAGTTTTATTTTGAAATTATTACCTTGATAATAATTTCAAAATAAAAATCACTTATATCTTTAAATTAAATATAAATGATTTGAAAATTTATTAATAAATATTTTGTATACAAACAATATTTTTATTGGAAACATAATTTAAAATTTTCAAACTATAAATTTTATTTGATGTTGCTTTATAGTTCTTGATTTGTATTCCTTTACTGTTATATTTCCTTTTTTTTTCACTTATCATTTTTGAGGATATTGATTGATAATTTAAGCCACTTTACAACATTACTCAAAGCATATTTATATTTTAAAGCATAGAATAATGTTTTAAATATTGCAACTTTTGTAAAAATATTAAGTGTATTTATTTAGCCCAAAATGCTTAATGTTACACAGTCAACACTTGAAGTTTGTTTCTCATTTACAGTATTTACATTAATTTAAAACTTCTATTTACTAACTGATAAAACAATTTTATGTAATATTAATATTTTTGGAAGGTTTTTTTAACTAGGGATTTTTAATGGAACAATTGCTGATAGATCAATTAATTAATTTAATCAAAATTAAAATTAAAATTAGTATGATTCCAAATATTTTATATTAATTTAAACAAATACGGTTTTAAGGTTCAGATAAAGGAAAAAACGAAACGCAATGTACATCAGAATATGCAAGTTACTTCACTGTGACTGCAACTAATTCCCCATCAAGTAGGTGCTCCAGATTACAGAGCTTTTTGAAAGAGATGAATTTTGAGGTCAGTGACCAAATGCCTTTTGTTTTGCATTTCATTTTTTCCATTTCGTCCTCTGACTTTTGACTTCAAGAAATAGGAAGTTATATCTTTCAAACAGGAATTATGAAGGCAGGTGCGAGTTATTTAATGCAAAAAGAAAGAAAATATGACGAGAAAAGGAACCGCGTTATTTGCATATTGTCAAGCGAAAATGCAAAAGAGAAAGCTGTACAATATACAATAGATTAGAAAATGAGTTAGGGAGAAAATGTGCAGCTGTGTTTTCGCATCTCAGAATAAAAATACTCCAAAAAATTCGGTTTCCCATACTGATTATTGCAATTACCCGTAGAGCGAACATATTATTATATATATTGTGTTTTATGTTAGCTGTGAAATAAATTGCACGAATTCATGTGTTTTTAGAATATTTTTAACAAACAGACCATATTTTGTAGATTTTAAATCATAGCCTCATTTTGGGTATAAAAACAACCAGTGCAGATATATATTTCTTCATTTAATTTACTTCAAAAACTTTTTCGAAACATCAAGTGGGCATGCAGGAAGGAATGTTTAATTTTTTTGATTTTTTTCTAATTTATCCCGAAGAAAAATAAATTGAATTCAAACTGAAGCGAGTTATTTCAATTGAATTGACATTTTTTATTAAATACTCTGCATTAAACTGATTTCCACAATACATTATGCATTCTATTAATGAAGAGTCATTAAAATATGTATTAATTTTGGATTGCTGTTAATGAAAATTATTCATTACGACAATTTCTATAATACCATTTAGGGCTTGCCTGATATTTACCCCTTTTTGAACAAATATTCTATTTATAATCCAAATAATAATTTACACATTTTTTTTCATTTCCATAAAGTAAAATTAAAGGGTTTTGGACATTTAAAAAATCTTTAAAATATTTGATAAGGACAAAGGATTAAAAAGGATCTTTAAAAATAAAGAATTATTTTAATAAGGAATTTTTAAAATTTGTAAAGCTATTGGATGTTGAAGATTAATTGGGATATATCAAATTCAGAATTTATTCATACATTATTTTATTCTTTTTCGAATCTTTTAAGGACTTCTCAATAAAATGTTGGTTCACCAGTTGGCTTTGGAGATGTAAACTCTTTGTCGATGACTCTTTGGTCAACATAGAAACAAATTAGCGCACAGCTTTTGCTTCGTTTTTCTTTGTGAATTTGAAGGAAGCCATTCTTGGCTCTGGCGCTTCGTTTCGGGATAGCATCTGATTTGGCGATTTGAGTGGCGATTAAGGGAGCACTTGAGCTCGAAGGTTCTTCACCTCCATACCTAACAATACTGTGATAAAATAATTATATAAAAATATTTTGTATGTAATAGATTTTACAATGGTGAGAGTGTTAAATGAAATTTCAATAGCAAGAACTATAACAAATTTCGAACACTTAGACAAAATAAGAAATAAACTCGAATATTCAAGTCTCATAATTATTAATGATGAGCTTTAAAAAAATAAAAATCAATCTCCAACCACTCCAACCGACCAATGTATTTATCCTTGCTGTTATTTTTTATTCACGTAAAAACATTTTCGGAACAAATTTTCTGAAATTTATGAAATTCATTTGACAATATACATTAAAAGTTACAGAAGGGGAACGATTAAATTTCAACTCTTGTCTGGTTTTTCTGAAACTCAAATAAAGATTAAAGTGAACAATATCCTAGATTCTGGCAACGTTTTCGTCAGTTATTGAGACATCAAGCCTTTCGTTGTGAGGATCGCCAATCTTTTATGCCTTTCTTACTGGTAATGTTTTAAATATCCCATAAACCTGGAACCTATTCGAAATATTATCTCCAAAGACCTGTTAAAGCTTTGCGAAAATTTCTGTTGCACTGTGATTAAGTCTGCATAACAACCACTCGTTTTCAGAACGCTCTATAAAAAGAAAAGAAAAAAAGTTTGCGGTGAAAAACAGTCAACTCGTGACTCTAAGGCAGTTCAAGCTGATGGCGCATCACATGCTCAGTCATCCTTCCCTCCAAACAGGAAGTTCACATTCTTACTAGACTTTCAATCTCGTTACTCCGTTTACATATCTTGTATATGTTTTTTTTTAAAGATTTTTCTCAATATTCTAATAGCAAATTAATGTCTCGGATTGTAAGCTTGTGAGTCACAGAATGACTCTTAGACATGATGGCCATTTTATTTGAGTTGGAAAGGTCATGCTACACAGTTTTCTGATTTCAATAACAGGAAATTTAAAGTAAGCTTTCAGTATTTTTATTTATCAAAAAGAAAACTTAAAATAAAACATTCATTAAAAATGAAACCATTATTTTATTTTTATTTAAATAAAACACAATTTGTTTGATTCATTTTACATTACCTCAGGAACAGATTTTGTCTCTAATAGAAGCGCCGGAGTTAAAAAAAATCAAAAAGTTTTATATGTGTTTATAAATAAACAATCACGTTGTTTCACTAAAAGGGCAAGACAAAATTCATATGCTATAAACTAAAATCTATAAAAAACTATTCTTACTTTTCATTATTATAAATTAAATACATAGTTTCAAATTAAATGTTATTTTCAAAATTATTATGGTAAACTAATTAATACATTGATAATGATAGCGGCGTTGATTATCTTCTAATTTCGAAAAGCAATGAGAAAAGGGGGAAATAGAACCTTATGTTATTAAATTCCATTACAAAAATTTTCTGAGTAAAAAATAATAGATTAGCTTTTTTTTTATCAAAAACTAGCAAGTTTTGATAACAATTTGTGTTTAAAAAATAGTTTGAATCAAAAATCTGTTGAACCTTTTGAATAAAAAATAAGTAATTTGAAACATGAAGGGCTCATCTTGAAAAAAAAAATGCTTTTGTGAAATTTAAATATAATAAATATCGTAAATTTGAAAACTGAGCTCTGATAAAAAGAATTTGCAAATAGTTGAGCCTTGTTATTAACTGATTCATATCATTATATTACAAATATTGTAAGTTTTTTTTGGAAATATTTTTCATTATTATAAAGTCAGCTACATTTAAAGTAAAATTGCATTCTAATAAATTAAATTTTAAATTAAATCGATATGTGAAAAGTAGCTCCGAATGTTTTTGTCATAAATTGAATTAAAACACTTTAAGTTCGGTTTAGTCATATTAACGTCCAGTTTTAAAGCAACACTAGGACTATTTTGGGAATTAACCAAAATTTTGAAACCTTGTCAGGTGATGAGGAGGATACCTAAGCTGGCTCGCCCCATTTTCAAACTTCCATGCCACACCAGCAGTAGGAACTTTATCCGCGACGCATTTAACATACACCAAACTCGCTCGCACGATGTTTCTTCGGTGGACCTAGGCCTTGAACATGAAACCCTCCTGCTCCATTTCCAGACCTAACCACTGGACCACTACGAACTAAAATGTTTTTAGAAGCGATATAATAGGGAATAAATTATGCATAATAATTAAATTAACTGGAAATTAAATATAATTTTATTATTAAGTGTTAAAATACCATAAATGTTATATGAAAGAATAAAAAATTAATTGTCCAGTTTTGAAATATTCTGATGCATAGCTCCCACTGCTTAAAAATTTTTATTTAAAAAAACTGATAGTAATTACAATCTGCAATCTATAATTCATCAAAAAGCGGAAAAGTTGGGGAAACGTACTAATAAACAATTTTAATTGCGAAAAACATGTTTTGAAAACCTAAATTTTTAATCATTTTCTAAAAACTGATTCAAATATTATGAAAATCATTACGAAATGCAATTACTATAATTTTTGAAAGATAGCACTGAATTGTTATATAAATATTTTAAAAAAGATTTATCATCAATAGAATTTCTTTCACTGTTATATAAAAGGAAATAAACTTTTAAAATAAATTTTTCTTATCTAAGTACTAGATAATTATTCAACGAGATGGAATGTCATTCTAGATAGAAAAAAATATTATTCTGTTAAAACTATCACAACACATTTTTTTCACACGCATAATTAACAACATCATTCCCTAATAGGACAATTTATTTTGACTAAATTGATTTAAAAGGTAAGAAAGGTTTATTTATAATTCTAGGCAGGAATGAAGAAATTAGCTTTAAATTCCACTCCTTTGCAACATTTCAACTATTTATGTAACCCAACTTAAAAAATATGTTTATCACGTTTGAGCGTGGATATTTATAGGCTGTTTATATTCAAGTCATATTCTGAACTGTTCTGCATTTTTTTTTCAAAGTGAAGCTTACATAAGTTTCTACAATTTAAAAAATTCTTAATTGTATTGGATTAAACAAATGATGAATTTGCCGAAACATTCCTAACAAAAGGAAAATCGTAAAAAATTTCATTGATTAAAAAAATTAGTATTAATTTATAGTTATTAAGTATAGAAATTCGGATTAATTTGAGAAGTCCGCAATTCTGGCATAGTACTATTTTGCTTCAAAATATTTTGTATAATTAAGAAAAAGTGTAATGTCTCTATTATGAAAAAGGAGCTTTTTTGAAAGGAGAAAGAATTTAAGTAATTAATACCAATATTATGTTTCGTAAACACCAGAAAATAACAGAATTTGAAAAAAAAAAATACCGCGACTTTTAAAAAGTCACATTAATTTTGTAAATGATAATTTAGTGAAATTAAGGCAGGAAAGGCTTCATTTGTAGAAAATCAAATGGGTTGTGGGTTATGTGTGAATTAGTGTGAGGGTGAATTCAATAATAACATAATTAATACTAATATTAAACTTTGCAGACAACAAAAATAATGAAATGTAAAAGAAACGGTGACTTTGAAAAGTCACATTACTTTTTAAAATTGTAATCATCCTAAAAACATAAAAAAATAAACTCCTAAAGAAAACAATTTATTGAAATGGACTTTAGATTAACATTCTCACCAAAATCCTTAAAAACATAAAAATTTGATTTGCTTGAAAAAAAAACTTGCTTGAAACTGTACATACCGATGATATATTATGCTAGAAAATTAACGACTATTAAAACATTCAAAAGTAAATTACAAAACGAAAGAAGGTTGTTTACATTACATTTTATCATGATATCATTTAATTAACACCAAATTAATTATTGATGCATGATTGTGAAACCGAAAGAATCGATTACAATGAATTTTTAACAGCATGTGAAAAAAAAAACTTTTTATCTTGCTGTTACCAACTGTGACCAACCAGACCCATATGCCAGAAGCAAAGATATTAACCTGGTTTTTATGGTAGTGTTGAAAAGTAGTTTCCATCTGTTTTCACTGGACTTTTATGAATGCCTCAGTTTTTGATATTACAAAAGACGGTGCAATATTTCCGAAAGGCATATAACTGAACTGAATATCATATTATTGCGCTTTGTTCAGAGCTCTACTGAAGTTTAAAAATTAGCTTGAAATGGATAAAAAGTCAAAGGGCAATTTCTGCGGGAGTAATCCGACGGAAAATTTGAAATGCGAAAACGGGATCTACACGCTATATCTAGTTTCATTATATAATGAATTACAGAAAGTTGAAGTAGTTGGCATTTTAAATTGTTAAAGATTTAAAATTTTCGCTCCTTCTTAATGCTAAAGTGTTTTTCTTTTTCGAAAGAAATTACCGCAAAAGAACTGCACCGTTGAGAATTCAGAATAAATAATTCAATATAAAGCGTAATGAATAATTATCATATATTCTTTTATTTAAAATTTTTACAAACTGTTAAAATATAAAATTTTAATTAAAAAATTAATTCATATTTAAAAAATGTCAATGGTAAAGATTGCATTAACTGATAAAGTTGAATTCTTGGAAAATTCTTCCGTTTAATTTAGAAAAGAATGTTTCTGCATATATAACATATCAACTAGATTTGTTATTAAGTGCATCCACACCCCAGGAGTTTCTTCACATTTGAAAATGAAAATCTTTCAGTATGGTTCTCGCTGCCCTGCAGGGTACAAAAATGGTGTGAACCGGGCTATGCCTCTGCTAATGCATCGCGTACGGGAGGGATTGTTACGTCGCTGGTTACAGCCCTTATGACTAAATCATAATTCCCTCTAAGCTAAATTAAAAAAAAAAAACACCATTCTGAATATTAAAATTTTTATCTGCCTTCAAGCGGCTTGAAGTAGCCATTTGTGGCTATTTTACAAGTATTATTTAAACCATAATGTGTTTTTTTTTTGTAATTTAAGAATAAATATAATAGTAAAACTCTTGCGTTTTTTTTAAAAAAGTTTTAGTTAATCAACTCTTATGTTTTGGATTTTGTTTTTTTCTCCTTCTCAGTAATTCGTATAAGTTAATAAATTGAAAAAAATAAGCTTGAATTAATTTCAGATAAATCAAAATATGATGCCTTTATACAGCTATTAAAAATAACTGAGTTCCCAATGCTTGTTATGAATGAAAATAATCGATTGACTCAATTACATTGTTTACAACTGAAAGTCAAGACAGAAGGGTGAATGACAGATTTTATGTTGGCTAAGAATAAAACAGTCTAAGCATTGAGGATGTAACAAAGACGAATTACTCAATCAACAACTTGCCCGAGTAAATGAGCCATATAATTAGAGCACCCTGTCTAAATTCGTAGAAACGAAAACTGCTTTGTTCTTTTTTTATTGCAGAATTACATCGTTTTCAAGGTGTTAGAGTAATGTTACAAAGGTAAAATGAATTAATGGAAACAAAGGTGGTGAAATCTGCTTCCGTTTGTCATTTAAAAAGAAAAGAAGAAAACTATTGCAGCTTCAAAGCAATTACAATGAAGGCATTTGGCTATTACTTCTATGTCTGATTGATTTGACTTTGAAAATGAAGGATTTCGTTGAAAAGGTGAAATCAAAATTTTGGAAAGCTTGGAAATACAGAAAATATTTCTGCAGCAGAATATTACATGTTTAGACTGTAAAATGGTCGAAACTGGCAAATTCAAAATAAATAAAAAAAGATTACATATCAATAATAAAGGATGATGACGAATATATGATTAGCGAAATTAATGTTAAGCGAAGAAATGTGAAAGAAGAAGCAAATAAAATAAATACATACAAAATATAAAATAAAATATCGCAATAATATTAAACAAGCAGTTACTTCTATTTTTCATTATTTCATTGCAAGCGTATAAAGAAACAATATTGAATTGTAATGCTTATTAAAATTAAGAAGCAACCGATTTGAAATGTTTTGGACAAGTAAAGTGTTTTTTAATCCCATTTTAAAATTATTAATTGTTTTTGTAGTAAATTAAATAATAAATTCAGATAGTGAAAAAAATTTGTGCTAAATACTTATATGTCATATCTGAATTAAAGAGATTAAAAATAAATATTAAAGATAGCAGAGAGTAATACTTTTTAAGAAAGGGCAAGCATTAATACCATGATTTTAACAAAAATTAATCCGAAACCAATGGAAAAATATCATCTATTGATAACTGTTTCCCGAAAGTAAAGTTTATTAATTTGCTGTTATATGAAAGCTTGAAAAAAAACCTGAGGCAAAAAATTAGCAAACAAATGAATAAAAGTTTTGTAGATTTATGTTAAATGCGATCAAGTTCTGAAGATTTAATTATGATACTTCCAATAAAATGTAATTATATTATCTAAGAAGAATAGAATATACAAGAATTCAGAGCAAAAACGGCTAATATACGTTAAATAAAAAAAATGAAGGATGAATTGAAAGATATTTCTCATTTTTACTTTGAGTATTGAAAGACACCATCATTAATTTTAGAATGCACTTAAACTTTTAGCTACAGCATTTGCATTATTAAGCAGTTATAATTCAAAGAACAAAAAAAAAAAAAAATCAAAGTAAAAATAATATTGATGCAGTTTAAATTAGCAAAACAAAATACTATTTCTCTATTATTGCCATAGATACTTTTGCTTACCTTACAATGTTTGGATATTTTTCTAAAATTCAATAAAACTGATACGAAAAACTTTCGCTTAAAATATAAAAAAATTATGTTGAAATCAAATTACCTGCGATTCAAAGCAGATATTAATTTCGCCATTTTATTTTGACTTGTTGGGACTTCCGAATGATTCTGGGGCAGATGATATGATTGTTTGGTTTAAATGGTTTAAATGAATGCATCCTTGTTCCATCGGAAGAGGAATTTTTTTATTACGTAAAGGGAAAGAGTGTTTACCTTCCTGAAGAGTAAACAAACAATGAGTCATATAACATAGATGGTCCCGAAAAAACAATATGCAGTTGAAGAAAGAATTGTTGAATTTGGAAAGATGTGCTCGATTTCTATAAGATCATTCAACACAGAAGAATGAAAAATAAAATGTTAACGATGGATATAAGAATTTGCATAAAGCATTCAGTACAAATCTTTATTGAATTCTGTTTGGCATGCATAAAGCCAACAGTTATTTGCGATGAGATATGTTAAGGAAGATTGAAAGAATATTTCCTACCTGTACTGATATGATGACTTAGATTTTATCTAAAAGATTCTGT
>JAPMOQ010038493.1:0-11492 GCA_026543055.1 Argiope trifasciata
GTATGAATATGTAAGCATTTCCGCTCAGAGTCACGAGGAAAAAAAAAAGTCAGCACTTGGCGAAAAGTCAGAGGATTGAAAATTTCCAAACGGGAACAAAAGCATTATACTGTTGTATTTATTTAACACTTTCGCCGGAACCGACGAGATATCTCGTCTTTCAGATACTTCCAATTACAGGTTTCTATGGGTTAAAATTTGTCTTTCAGGTCAGTTAGAAACTTTTCAGTCAGACTTTTTCATTTGTAAATTTCATTTATTTCAAACCTGTAATTGGAAATATCTGAAAGACGTTGAAAGTGTTAATAATATTTATAGGCTGGTACATTATATGAAAACTGCATCATACAAGGCAGACTTTTATATCTATAGCTACCAAATTTGGCATATTGTTAGTTCTTTTGATTAACCCTATTTTGTGCTCATTAATAAAGCACATAATTGAGTTAATCAAAATTTTAATTGTATTTTTTATTAAAAATGAATTAAAATTTTATCGTTTCGCCTTAATAACTTTATAGCATACAAATGCACTAAAACCATTTTTCTATCATTTTAAAATATCAAAGTCAATTTTCCAATAACATCCTTCTAACATTCAATTCTTCTTCTTATTTTTTAAAAACATTTACAATACTTTATACTTATCCGTAATGGTATTAAATATAATTTTGGTGATTACACTATCATTGCTTTGTCCCTGATAATAAATTTTAAAAATAAAATAAATTCAGAAGAATAAAACCTCAAATTTTATTCACAGTTCGAATCTCCTTTAATTTTTTTTTTTTTCGATTTTTACCATATTTTACTGACTATAATGCGAAAACCTTAATTGCAAATAATAACGTTGCTCCAATACTAAGCATTTCTCTATCACAAACTTTTTTGTTAAAACTTCAAAATTAACCACATGCCCGAAATTTATGTAATAAACCAGCTGTTTGCTGAGTATATATTCTCTTGCTGAAATATATGAATTAATAATAATGTAAAAAAGAATACGTAATAAACACAATAAAATTTGCTTAAAATCATATTTTTATTTATATAAAAGTAAATTTTGTATTTTAATTATTTTTGACTTTTTTATAATTAGATTTTTAATACATAAGTATTGCAATTTAATTGTTAGCACATAAGTGCTCCCAGTGAAGAGACGACACTAGCAAGTTATTAAAATTTAATTAAATTTATAGATATACAGGTAATTAGTGGATTGAAAATTTTGAAATATTATACTGCCAACCAAAGAATGTAATTACACAAAATTTCAAAACTATATCCCGAAAATTGATTTAAAAATATCATTTTTATAAAGAGGTACAGTGCAAATATAGTGTAAACGAGATTTTTGGACGAATAGGTTAGGTTTTCAAATTTACATATCATTTACATATGGAGCTTTTTGGTTTAAAATTTTAATAACAAATTAAATACACGAATGGGAATGATGTTTAGTATATTTAGCAGAGACTTCTCAAAATCATCAGTTAGTTTTAGGAAATGAAATTAAATTCAAATACTTTTCAAACAAACCGAATTGCAATATATAGATATTATTACTTCAATAATGCCCAGGTTCCTATTTTCAAGATTATTTTCAGCCTTTATAAATTGTGGGTTATTCAGCTTGTATTCGTATGAATAGCCCGTTGTGCAATTCCTTGGTAACATAAAAACTACTTGCATATAAACCGTGGATCGTCCTATTACAATAGTGTTTGTATTCACATTTAAGACTGCTATCAATAGGGAATAAAATCACCCCGCGATTTTAGTTGAAAAAGTAAAAATTTCTACAGTTTGGAAAGTTGATAAAATACATTGTTTATTTGGCTAAAAACTGATGAAGTAAATGCTGAGTTACCATGGAGTAGTAGTAACTCGGTTGCTAAGCCACTGGGGCAATGAAAGTTTTTAATGCCGTCGCCAGTCGATGGATGCTCTGGGTGAAGTTCTTGCTGTCTCGTTTCGACCGCATACAGGTTGCAGAGCCTCTTAAATTAAGATGACCAGATATCTCACATGGAAATAGTGTACCGGACATGTCTTGAACACTTCGGACAATACCGAGCTTTATTTTTTACACTAAAATTGAAGTGGATTCAATACTTAAAAAGTAAGTTGATATAGTTAATTTTGGATAAAAGTAAAGGGTTTTTGCTCTTTTTTTGCTATAGATTAAAAATAAGTACTAAATGCTTTAATAAAATGGAATTGTCATCTCTGCTTTAACTAGAAAAACAATCCGGTATTAAAAACACCCTTTATATCAATTTCATATTTTGGATAGATGCTCTTGCGATATTATCCAACATTTACGCTCCTGTTTTCGATCATCTTTCAGTTGTTTACAATTTTATATAAATCCTTTTAATTAGATTTAAATGGTAATTAATATGCATAGATTTCCTCCATTTGTACTGTCCCAGGTTTAATCACTATTCTTCCGGTATTTTCAAAAGTTAGAAGAGAGAAAATACTATATTAATAAAAAGATTACATTAAAAAAATTAAGATTTCATTTTTTAGAAAGTTTAAATTTTTTTGAAGGAATTGTCTTTTTTTTATTATTTATTTTCGTAGAATATAATCTCTTTATCGTGACTAACGCAGAGACATTAAACCCATAAAAAAGATAATTTAAATGATATTAAAATACTTTATGTATCTTTTTCATCCATCTTTTTTTTAAAAAAACTTTTATAAGTCTCTATAGTAATCATTTATGAAATTTTCATTTATGCGTGGTTTACATTTATACCAGCTTCATCTTAGCCTAGACACATTCCTAATGAAAATAATCATTAAGTGATTCATTTAAGCGATGCAAACTTCGATTACATGTCAGTATACCGAATTTGGTATACGGAATTACTACTAAGATCGACTTTAGAGACGCATGTGAAAAGTAATATAGATGTCACATGACCTGAAGTTTAGTCAATATCGAGAAATTAATTGATTGTCAGATACTGATTTAAATGGTGATTAAGAAGAACAGGAATAGCTTATTCCGTCTATTTTTAAAAATGCACATGTTTGAATTTATTATTATTTGTTAAAATATTCAATAAAATGAATTTGATTTATAATGCTGTACTTCATATTCAAAGCCAAGCGACGATTAAAAAAGGCTGCATTTATTATTCTTTAATTATCAGTCAACAATTAAAGAATTTTTTTTCTTACATACATATAAATCGTTAAAATAAGAATCGTACAATTTATTCTCAAGATAGGCTATAAATATAAGAATTTTCTCATTTTTATAAACCTACTTTGAAAATTTAATCATTATTTTCATTTCTAAGCAAAGCAATATTAATTGTGTAAAATTATTACTTTTAATGAAACATGTTTTAGTAACGTTAAATTTGTAAAAGTCAAAGTTATTTTATATGCTTTCGATTAAACGTCATTTCATCTATATATCATCATTCTCCTCAGGGATCTATAAATAGGTTTTTCTATTTATTTCATTGTCTTTGTTTTGCTTTTTTAATTTTTAGTTTGTCAAAAAAGTAACGTTATTATTGTCTTTTAGAGAAGATTTTTAAAAAATCTATCGAAATTTCTTTTGATTTATAAATGAATGTTATATTTAAAACCGTACTCATGAGTTGATTTTTGCTTCTTTATCTGAATATACAATAAACGTATAAAGAAAAAACATTTAAATAAAATAAAATGCCAAAAGATATTATTCCTGCCATTGTCTATATCAAATATTAATATGGCTCTTGTACTCATCAGCCAAATAAAATGCTGTTAATTCATACGAATGTAACTTTTAAATATCACTAGGCGTCTTTAACGACCAGTTGGTTGGTAAAAATATTAATTAAGTATTTTTATATAATTTGTTCTGTATCTGTTTTAAGGTGCAGATTTTTACTCTTCAAAATATATGTGTTTGATAGCTATAGGTTGAGCAATCTGACCTTTGGAACATCAAAGTACAAACAGAATCACACTTATTCATCTTTATTATTAGAAGAGATAAAGCATGTTTATAAACAAAGATATTTTCAAAACTTTGAATTCGAAATTTTATTTTCATAGTCATATAAAATAATATGTCCCGATAATAAAAATTTCTCCTGGAATAAATGAATGATAAACGAGTTGAAGTTTGATCAAAATGATTAAAAATAGATTATTTCAGATTTTTCCACCATATACAAGTGAAAATCAGTTTGAGTGCTATATAAAAAAAGTAAAGTGACAAACTAATAAAGTGTCATTTTATGGCAAATCTAACATTTGTAAAAAGAAGTTGATGTTCATTTGAATATCAAAATATATAAAAGTTAATTTAAAGCTCATTCAATTTATTTTCAGTCCCAAAGGGTGACATTTAATAGTCATAAAATTGAACTCAATATCTTAAATATATATAATCTGTGTAAATTAAAGTTAAATTCAAAAACAGTTTCTGAATTTTATAGAAATCCAAGCAATTATACAGATTTCTTTTATTTGCAAATTTTTACAAACATTATAAAATATGGCAATAGTTTTTAAAAAGTTTTAGGATAATGAATAAAGTAGTAAATTTAAAAAATTAAAAACTATTTATCAATCAGAGAAAAGATTGCTTTAAGTTTGAAGTTCTTTTCCAAGTAACCGATAATTTTATGAATATTTTAAATCTTTTTTTATTTGTTTTTATATTCATGTAGGCAGTATTTACATAAACGTAAAATCATTTGCTAAATATCTTTAATAATTTAAAATTAAATGTCGGTGGGTATTAAAATCCAATTGTCGCAATTAATACTCTTAAACTATTTTAAAAATAAAACTGCCAAACGGAATGAGAGTTGTATGTATAATGACATTTTATATTGAAATATCTTTTGTGAAATTTCTGCTAACATTAATAAAGTATATATGTGTTTTGCTGGCCAGGACAAACCATTAGGTCTAATTAACTACAAAGTTTGGCATAGATACACCTCGGAGTATGTAAATATATTCCAGGGAACGTTTATAAAAGAATTTTAATTAATTGAAGTTAAATATAATTTTGGCATTATTTTATTATAAAAAAAGGAAAATGTTACAACGCAAAAATAGCTTTCTCGAAATTTATTCCAAAATTAGCAATTCCGAAAATTATTTTTTCTCTATACTAATTTAGAGCCCTTACAAGTTTTTGCCTGTATTAAAATTAATCAAATATATTTAGGGCTTATTTTAGAATAATATGGTTTACTGCTGTAATGAACTTCAAATCATTCATGGTGTTACTGCTAATACTTCATCCTCCATTTTTCTTTCTTTATTAATAATGAATAGTAATTGTTAATAATTTTTCTTTCAATATTAATAATGAAAAAGTAGTCATATCATCATCCTTAAAGAATTTTAATTTGCCATTTATGTTAAAACTACTCTTTTATTGAAATTTTTAAAATGTTCTTGTATTAACAATGAAGGTTTTTAGAAATAAGCAATAATGAAATTCTTTTAACTGCGTTGTTTTTTAAATGCTATTAGTTTTTCTTGTAATATAACTGTATAAATATATATGATTGCTCTAGTATACAGCTTGAAAATTGGCTTTTTATTTTAGCACAGGCAAATTTTATATATAATCAGAAAAAGTATTATTTAATAAAAAAAAACACCAATACAATTAAACAAATATTACATATAATTTGCATAAAATTGTCAAATTTTGCATATTTATTTTTAAAACCTATTATAGATAACTTATTTGGCAACGATAAAGTAATTTAGTCAGATGACTCAAACGAAAGTAATTGCAAGAAATATTCAAATAATTTTTTTTCATTTTTCTAGATATTAGATTACTTCGCAAATTCTCAACAGTATTCAATATTTCTGAGAAAATTATTTAAAAAAATTACAAAATTAAATTAAATCATGCACCACAGAATCATACCACCCCCCTTTATGCAGAGTAAATCACAATACTTAAAAATTACAATATTTAGAACGTTTCGGGATAAGGATCTTAACATTCGAAATTTAATTCATATGCTATTACTTTGTTTACTTACTACAATTACTTTGTTAATAACAATACTGTTATTAATTGAAGTAATGCATATTCATTACCAATTCGATAAAAAGCTGAGAATTTTAAAAAAATTCTGCTCTAATACCAAATTTTAAGAGTAATTTTTCCCCTTATGACAATGCACAACAGTGATTCAATTCGAGAGAATTAATACAAAACAAGAGAAAAAAGTTATTAAAATTTAAAATTAATACGAAATGTGGAAAAGAAATTTCTTGGACATTCCAACTTATCAACGAATATTACATAACACGGTAAAACCGATTCGTCCTGAATTCGTTAGGAAGAGAAAATTATTTTATAAAACAATTCTCTGAAGAATACAAAACTGATATAACTTAAAAAACAAAAAAATAAAATAAGTAGAAAAAATCAAGGAAATTTCGTGGGATATTTTTTCCGCATTCTAAAAATTAATCATCATCGCAAACAGCATCATACCACCCAGCAACACACTGTTCGAATAAAACTCCAAAACTCTTCCCGCCAAAATTTCAATACCGGCGACACATTCGTTCATCTGCTTGCTCATTGGACAGAAACCAGATTTGTTTCTCTTCTTCATTATTAATAACTTTTCCTCCTCAACCACTTTCTCCCTTCCAGTCCAGTTCAGCAGACTTAGAATAAACAAAGCAGATCCCCTCTTTCAAAAAAGAAAGGAAAAAGAAAAAAAAGATTCGCTAGGAATAATAATTCAACTTGCATCTTTTCTTCCCTTTAGCTGAAAAAACCCCACTGATTAGCGAATGAGGGAAAATTTTCCAACAAGAAAAGCAAGCTATCTAATAGAAAAAAAAATAATAAATAATAAACCAAATAAAGCGAGAGAGATGAAAAAAAAAATATAAAAAAAAAACTACAAGCAGCAAAAGCAATAATAAAAATAAAAGAAGAAAAAAATAATGGGTTCAATGCACCTGATATCCCAGACATCAAAATCAAGCCTAGACGTTAGATCATGTTATGTATATTATTTCCCCAAGTGTCGAGTGCCTGTCTAGACGATCACGTGACCAGGGTGCGTAGGACGTGCACACTATGTCCCCCCCCCCTTCTTCTTCGAAGATGGACGTTCTTGATACGAGCAGGCATAAAGTGAGCGGAGGGTATTGACGGGCCAGCATTGTGGCAACTCCTACCGCTGCTGCGGGAACAAAAGCTGTTCGAGTGATTCTTGATTTATTTGTTGTTTTTTCGCATCGACATGTTTCCGTTGCCGGTGCTTATTTATTTTTGTTTGGTTCGGGTAGCACTCTCCAACGGAAATGTTTTGCGTAATGAATGAGGTCGAATGCCGCAGACGAGGAATGTTGATTGCTTTATTTTTTTTTATTATTAATATCAGATTTGAAGAAGAATTAATAAGCAATACAGCGTTGTTTTATTTATTTTACAAATCGATGAATATTAATTTCCATATATTTTTGTGGAATGTTTGATAGAATTTATTTAATTAAAAATTAGAATTATTAGAATTTTTTTTAAAAATTTGTAATTTAGAAAAATATTAAGAACAGATGTGTGATTTTTATTTCACCTGAAATTTATTTTAATAATTAATTATTCAAAATATATTTTTTGATATTCGATAAAAACTGAATAATATCAACAAGATTTTATAAAAATGAAATATTGCGCACAACTCATTGCTTTTTAAAATATTTTTTTATATAAATCAACTAACTCCTCGCCTGTTCATTTTGCTGTGTAATCTAATCTGAATATATCTATTAAAATATGCTATTTTGATTCAACTAAAAGTACATAGAATATTCAATACTCTTCACTAGACCTCTAATGGCATTTGTCATTACCTGAATACTGAGCCAAATAACTTTAATTTGAACTCAAAATTTGATGGAAATGGGTAGAATAAAATTTTTAAAAACATTTTTGTATTTACAAAGTTTATAAGAATTTTGAGGTTTAATTTTAAAACAAAATTATACATTGGGCTTATTTTTAAATATTGCTACTCTTTCCTGTGATGTGGATAGAAAAATAAGGATATGCATTTCGGAATAAAGAAAATAGTGTTAAGGCTTACAAATTAGTAAAAATGGCATATCTATCAAAATTTATTTTTTATATTCTACCGAGGATGCTATTAAAATATTATGCAAAATGTTGAAATGAAATTCTTAGCAACCATTAATGTCGGCAAACCAACAGTTCGCCAAATGCAACATGTGATACATTCGAATGGTTTAGTTCCTTTCCAGCTTATATGTTCAATATCCATAATAAATCATTCTACCCCTTACATTTGAATAAGACTGTAGCAGGAAAATATCTCCTTACGAAACTTGGATTTCATAAATAATTTTTTATTTATGCATTTAGTACATACCCATATAATGAAGGAAAAATTAATCTCATGTGTAAAATTAAAAAAGTGATAGTCGCTTAAAAATCAATGATTAAGAAAATTTAATACATTTTCTAAACGTCAGCCTGAATGCTCTGCTGTTGTGTAAAATAATAAATAAGAAATGGAAAAGAAACATTTTAATGTGTTTCAAGGGAATTATATAAAATGATATAAATGAAATTTTACGTCATTTATGTATAGTGTAATTTTTACCGAGCAACTTTGATTCATAGTAATTGGGTGATAACTACATTTCGAAAAATTCCTTATAAAATAAGAAAATTCTTACCTTTATAGCTTGAGTATTATTATATATTTCTTATTTCAAAATTTATCTAAATTTGATTTTTTACATCTAAGAAATTAGATGTTAAAATTTAATAACTAAAAAAACTGTATTTCTGAGGTATTTAATGAACTAGAATATTCTTCCATTATATCTTATAAAATTGTAGTAAATATTTTATTTTATGCCATTTAATATGATTTAAAATAAGCCACGATGATTAATTTCAAGATTTCTCTTAAATGTGATTATTTCTTTAAAACATTTAGACATTAACATTATATAGACCAGTATATTACTAGTAAATAGCGAATGAAAAAGACGTTCAAAATTCGTTATGGGACTGATCAAAGGCAATGATAAATAAATGCATGCAAACCTTGTATGCATTTACTTATTAAGAAATAGGTGCTCACTAGAAAAGCATTTTTGGAAATTTACTGAAAATATTAACAGAAAATTAATAAATTATTTTTTAAAAAGTTACAATATCTTCTAAGTGTATTATTACTGAAAAAGCATTTTTACACCGCTTTTATTTGCTGAAAAATATGTTTTCATGGATAATTAATTCCTTATTTGTCTATTTATCTCCAATACATGTTTTCATTAAAGAAATTCAAAAAATAGCTTTTCAATGTTACCAATTTCATTCCCATATAATTTTTTTCAGATTTCAATATTTTTTGAAAATATATTCTAAAAATTGTCATTGTTTTAGTTACTATAATTTAGAGCCCGCATTTTCTGAAGATATTCAAAAACAATTTCGTATAGTTGTTAACAAGGTAGTTAATGAAGAATAAATTTTTAAAAATTATATAATTGAAAAAGAAAGGATTTTTGTAAATTTTTTAACATTTTAAAATGATTGGTCTTTTTTTCGTATGCAATTCTTTTTTGTTAACATTTTTCCTGCAAATTAAACATTTTTTTTTTCCTTTTTGCTGAACAGAAGATGCAAGGGATGATGCAGTAAATGTCTGAAATATTAGCGTAATACAATGTTTCAGATTATATTCAGATCGCCATTTCATTAAAATTTATTATTATTATTGTTATTTTAAGGCCAACCAACTTTAATATGAAAAATAAAATTCTTCATTTTTTTCATTTTATTAAGCTGTAAAGGAACTTCCAAAAGTGAGTAATAAAACGACAACTAGCAAATTAGTATTAAAATAAGGCGTAATAATTATTTTTTAAACAAATTAAATATAAGGTGGAATAAGAACTGGTTATCTCAATTTCATAATTTACGGTTGCATTATTTGTATTAGTAACATTATCTCAAAAATAAGCCCACATGTAATCATTTTATTTTAATTTCTTTGTAATTATTTTAATTGCAAAAAGAATCGTTTTAATGTCAGTTCTAGACGGTAAAATTTCCATATTGCTTCATTTCACTGTAATATTTTTAAATTCTTCCTGGTCAACAATGAAAAGTATTCCAAGAAATTCACTATTCTGCCAATGGCTTACCCGCTATAAACAAAAGCAAACTTGAAATTATCTCGCTTTTTAAAATTAGGAAATAATAAATTAAGTTTCTTCAAATTTTGCTCACAAATGTCTTGAAGAATATAGAAAAAATAAAGTAGGTTTTCTAAAGATAAATTCACAAGGTAGTTTTTAACTAAGAAAAAATTATGTTTCTATGATTAGAGAAGATTATTTTATTATTAGTATTGCCATACCTAATTATAAATGAAATTATTTCGTATATTTCAATCAGTGATGCCACTTTCACTGTTGAATTAAATTTTGTATGATTCTTTAAAATTCAGAAAATATTTAATTGATTAACATATTACAAAAAATTAGTTTTCAGCGATTTCTCTTCATTCAAAATCTTTTTCCCGGATAATTCGTGTTCTCGTTTCACTTTTAATTCACATTTGAAGACGGCGAAAAAATGAGTGCATGCGCATTATCATTATTTCATAGAAAATAATTCGAAGTATATTTCTAACTTTCTAGCACTTGTTTTAATAATATGTAGACATCAAAAGTTAATTTTTATATGTGATTTACTTTCATTATATCATAAATATTTCAAATTTTTCTCGCAGATATTGAAAGAAAAAAGAAGGCTTTTATGGATGTTTCGTATATCTAAAAATTTGATATTTATTTCCTGACAATGAAATAAATATCATTTTTTAAAATTAATAAAGAATATTAAAATCAACCAGAATAAAACCTGGTATTTTAACTATTTCTGTATAAATCTTCAAATAACATTATTAATTCTCAAATATTAGTAATATGGTTATTTGATAGTACTGATGAAAAACAAAGTATAAAGAAGAAAACACATAGCCGAAATCTTAATTTTGATTATTATCTATTGAAATCAACAGATGGAAATTAATTTAAAAACAAGGATTTTAATGTTTTTAAATAGTACATGTATATTTCTGCTTAGTATCAATGCATTATTTAAAAGTTAATTTTTTTTTTAAAATAGAAAAATTTTACCTTTAAAGTAATTATGCATTTCTTAATCTAACAATTTATGACTGCTAACTGTGTTAAGAATTAGATTAAAAAAATTCATTCAATATTCTTAAATTTTCAAAAAGTTTCCTTTCTAAAATCGCCTGAATTTTGTTTCTATAAACATTTTTTGAGTAGTAACACAAACTTTTCAATTTGAATAATTTACATTTTAATTCAATTATATATTTTCATGAGGATTTCTCATATTTTAAATTTTGCCAAGATTTTTCTGTGGAAAATCTTGCAAATCAAAATCTAATACATATCTTTTT
>JAPMOQ010038508.1:0-28430 GCA_026543055.1 Argiope trifasciata
TCAGTTTTCTCAAAACTTTAATTTTCATAAAGATTCTCCACCGTTGATTCGATATCTCAAAAACTAACAGAAATATTTGCTTAAAAATTTCATTGTGTGTTTTAGATAATATGGGCAAAGAAATAAACAAAAAGCTATGTAAAAAATGCATATATAAGCATATTTTCCCCCATAACTTCTTTGCATCTCAAAATATTTCTTATAGTTTGGTTCATTTCATTCCTCATTTTATTCTATAACTTGTGTATAAAGAAAAATAGGATTGCTACATTACCATTTTGTGTAGAGTATTACCATTTTTGGTTCAATTTATTAAAATTTACAGCGAATTTTCTTATTTCTAAAAATATATTATATTTTCAAATACATTTTTTTTTGTATTTATATCATTTTGTACTATAATTGACAATAAATCTAAAAACTATAGTTTTAAATAGTTTTTCGAGCGTAGTCGGATACCTTAAATAAATATACAATAAAAAGCCCATCTATGCGAACTATTATGATATTAATAATATCAAAGATTTGATTGCCACAGATATCAGTAAAAAAAAAAAAAAACGTTGTAAAAATTATCATTCACACCGGGAAAGTTTTACAAAAATAAAAAAAATACAATTCGTAGTCACTTCAGATATAAATAGATAATAACATTAAAGTAAAAATAATGCATGACGTCTCATGAATTTAAACCTTTAGATCAAAACTAATATTTAAAAATTTATCGAAACAGATAACAATTCAATAACAATAGCAACAACAAAAAACGGCATGCTATATTTAACAATAAAAAATATTAGTATTAATTAAAGCAATGAACAAATGGAAAATATAATGAATAAGCGCACATATGAAATAATAAAAATTGAATATCTCAATTCATTGACTATTGTTATAACCGAGCATAAAATAATGTAGTTAACCCATTTATGCTTACTGTTCCATTTTTGGAACAGCCCTCACATAAAAGTTATTTTCATTACATTTTTTTAAAATCTAATACATAGAAATTTCATGCAAAAATTCCAATTTTTAATCTTAGACATAAATGGGTTAAAACGGGATATTTCCGTTTACTTTGTTATTCAATCTCATCCCATTTATAATAAGATTTTAGTTTAATTATATTAACGACACGTTTTGAAACAACCCTAGGACTATTATGGGACTAAAATCGTGATTTTGAACAGCGGTCAGATTGCGAGGATGACAACTGAGCTGAAAACCCTCTCTCTAAACTTCCACACCATACCAGTGGGAGAGCGTTTGGCCCCGAGGAATTTAGCGTGCTACAGACCCCTTTACATGACGGTTCTTCAGTGGAATCGGGCCTCGAGCCTGCAATAATCCGGTTCCGAAGCTGGGACCTTACCAACAGGAAACCGCGTCCTTCATTTATAATATGATAATTCTGCCATTTGAAACAAACAAATAAAATCTATGTTTTGTTTAACGACAAAACATAAATTGGAATTAAAGCATATCATGATGACATGAATAAACGATGTCCGCATATTTTTAAATTTCGACCAATGCCACTGTTATTGTAGTTCCCAATGGCACTTATAACTGACTAGCTCGCAGATCGCTGTCAGTGATTTTAATCCTAAATGAGTGTCCTTTGTTTTTCAGTTGCTCCAACTAGGGCCAAGAGTATGACATAGCTACTTCATGCTTCACATTCTCTTGCACATCCCCTTTTTTTACAGGGTTGGGGGCACATTCACACAAGAACTCACTGATAGAACCCAGAAAAACAATCATGCCCTAAGCGGGTCTCGAACCCTAGAATCCCAGAACACTGGGAAAACAAGCTACTCTTAAGCCAGGAAGCCGGATTCCAATAGTACTAATAGTCCTAACTTATTTTATTATAAATACATATAATATTATTTTTCTACTTCTTAATTTAATGCAATTTAAGTAAAGTCCACTTTTCCTAAGGTATGCCTTTCTTAAATTAAATATTAGTAACCGGATGTTCTATTATTCGGAACATATATGGTCCCACTAAGCGTGAACAATTCAAATGCTGTTTTTTTGTTTTGAAAATGATATAATTTCTTTTCTCTCCTTTTTTGGATGTTTTCTCATAAACCTTAGGCAAAATTCAACTTATGTTTACTTTGGAAAGCAAGTAACACATAGTAAAACAGAAAAATCATTTATCAAAAACAAACTCTTACATGCGGACGCATTTTATTTCGACATTCAAATAAAGAAAAAGTTGCAAAAATGCATTTTCTCTGTCTGTTTTTTTACTTACTTTTAAATGTCTGGCTCGAATTATATTTTCTTATACATTCACACGTTTTGAATTGAAAGATAAAACCCATGTATTCTTCAAAGAAAAGAAACGCGACATCATTTATCAATATAACATCAAATATTCAAAGCCCGTAAGAAAAATAGTTAAAATTTGGAAAAGAAGTTCTGCTAACTTGAAATAACATTCCATTTATCTTCGTATACATTGTGCTGCGAATTCTAACTAAATTGGAGTTTACAGAAATAGGAATTCCAAATTAGGTTAGATTAATGGATTATTCAAACAAAATTTTCTGTATCGTATTGATAATAATAATAATAACACTTTGAATATAAATACTGTATCCAAATTTTACATTTTGTTTATTTTAATTTTCTTTTGTCAGAAAGGTTTACATAGAGGTGACATTTAGCATTCTCTTGTATTTAGCATATTTTCTGACTATTTAAATTTAATTAAAATTCTTTTACTCAAACTTCATAGTTATGATAATTAGTTTCCCAATTTCACAGATATCTCCGCATCCAAAATAATTGGCATATCTTAACAACACCGTTTACTTATCGCCAAGAGATACTTTAGTTTCCTTTTCAAGCAGGTTCTTCGAATAAGTAATTAATTTATCTTGCAATATGACTAACATTTCCTCTTCAACACAAATTTCGGAGACAATATTTTTTCTAATAAACCAAGCTTAATTTTCTTTGTTAACACATTAGATGCACTACTGCTTCCTTTAATAAGCAAATAAATTTATCCATATTTAGATTTGTTATTATTCGGGCATTTCTACAGGTATCAATATTTTTTAATAATTTTAATAATTTTAAAGCTCCATCTTTCTTTTAAAGAGTAAATTTATTTTCTATAAAATCACTTCCCGATTTCTATTTAATTGTCTTCATGGAAAAAATAATCAATTATTGACCTTTTGCCCTCGTAAAACTAATTCTAAGCATAATTATTTACCTAAATATCTGGAAAACCAATGTAAGATTTTGTCTTCGTAAATTAATCCTTATTCTATCTAGTGAAAATAATTAGATGTGAATTACATACTGACTACATAGGAATATAATAGTACATATTCAATCTTATTTACATATGAACTGGTCGTTTAAACAAAAAATTCATAACTACACTTAGGTTAGTATGTAATTCGAAACAAACTGCTAAATCACAATAGTTATTTTACAATTTATTAATCATTACTTATACTTTAGAACTTACACTCGATTTCACGTTGTTGAAGTCGGATCCGAGATGATGATATATAACATTATCTTAGAAATCCTAATAGTCCATTATCAAATCAAGATCGAGAACCTAATAGTTAGTTATAAGAAAATGTGAGGGTATGCCTGTAAAATACAGATATTTTTAGGAAAATCACCTATATAGATAAATTAAAAAGGAAAAACATTGAATATAAATATGCAAGTAAAAAGTAAAGCAAAAAACGAAATTCGAACCGAGAATCCACAACACATGCGTTACTCATGTTTTTTTTACCCCTATACTACTATACCACTGTCTACACTTTGAAGTAGACGTTCAATATACTTATTCTAACAGTTAGTTATTAAAAAAATTGCTGTGGGTATATTATATATATATATATATATATATATATATATATATATATATATATAATATAATTACTCGTTTAAAGATACAAAGACTTTATTGCATATATAATAAAAATGTGTAATATATAATAAAATGCGTATACATTTTTAATTTATGAGAACAATTTTTACATCCTTTTACCTCTCGCTAGGTATTTTTAACAATCAAATTTTAAAATAAATGTTAAAATTACGCATAATCTTGAACGGTACCAAAGTGGTACCAACCAAATACAAAGGAAGGGACATTTGAAGGAGCATAAATACAAATGTATTTGGATCCATTCAACTTCCCAAAACTTATTATATTTTTAAATACAAATCACAAAATTAGTCATGAGCCTATTTGTGTTGCTGTTACTTATGGCCCTTTACAAGCCCACTGACAGAAAGCTGTCAGCTATTTAAACCGAAATGAGCTTACCGTGTTTGTTCAGTAGCGCCAACAAGGGGAAAGAGTACGACTTGACTGCTTTCATGCTTCACATTCGCTTGCACAACCCCTTTTTATGGAGGTAGCACATTCATACAACTCACATATAGAACACAGAAGAAAAACCATACCCGAATCGGGACGCCCAGACCATGGAGAAGTCACGCAACCCTTATGTCAGGAGGTCAATTAAGCCTTTTTTTGAACCATAGATTAAAAATTAACCTCATAGTTCAGCTTATGAAAAATAGACACATTTTATAGGCATCACCATATTTGAAAAAAATTCTCATTACTTTTCCAATCCTAAATTCCTTGAACAAAAATTCTCTTTCCTCTAAAAAAATCCAGTCTTTTTCTACTTTATTCCTGGAATAAGTAATCAATTCATCCTTCGATAGGACTAACATTTTCTTCTTCGATACAAATGTATTCCCGCGCTCGGAGCTTCTAAAAACTATACATACTCTCATTCCCAGGAAAGAAAAATGTATTTGATCTATACGAATTTGGAAAATATACGAGTCGTAGAAGCAATGTTCTGGAGTTACTTTCAATTCCTCTTAGAAGCGATATAAATCAACCTGAGGAATTTAGAGGCTATTCTCAACAATGGGCCTCGCAGATAAATAAATGCCTTCCTCTCGGACATTTCGAACCATATATTTCAATGCCTCACATATTTCAAAGTTCCTTACATTTCCAGCTACGTGGAACGGAAATTTATCGTATTCTGGAGATCCATCGTACATATTTGCTGCTGCTGCATCCCATGTGATTTGTGGTGGTATCGTGCATATAAATGACCAACGGAGATTCATTTAAATGATCAATAGTCATTAAGAGGAGATGGGTTAATTTTCAGTAGTAATATTTTAATTTTCTGCCCATTCATCGGGAGAGGATATGGCGAACAAATGATGATGTTACTGTTGATGGCTGCCATGACTCTTGATGCTGGTCCATCTGGTGGAAAAAAGTTTTACTTAAAGAATAATTTTCGATTAATTAATTAAATAAATAAACCGAGTGAAATTCTGTTTTTCTCCCAGAATCAACTGTTTTAGTCTAGGGCTAATACAATTTCTATTTTGAAATTGATTCATAGTTTCAAATTTGGCCTATTTTACATATAAATGACCAACGGAGATTCATTTAAATGATCAATAGTCATTAAGAGGAGATGGATTAATTTACAGTAATAATATTTTAATTTTCTGCCCATTCATTGGGAGAGGATATATTGAACAAATGATAATGTTGTTGCTCATGGCTGCATGACTCTTGATACTGGTTCAGCTGGAGTAAAAACGTTTTTCTTAAAGAATTATTTTTGATTAATTTAATACACTAAAATACTGTTTTCCTCCAAGAATCAACTGTTTTAGTCACCAACTGATACAATTTCTATTTTGAAATTGATTCATAGTTTCAAATTTGGTCTATTTTGCATACAAATGACATTTCATTTAAGTGGTCAATAGTCACTAAGACGAGATAGATTAATTTTCAGTAGTATTATTTTAATGTTCTATTCCTTTATCGGGAGATGTTTAAATGGACTAAATATGAGGGTGTTTTAAAGTGCCTTCCATGGAATGTTGGTCCAAATATGTGAAAAAAAAATTAAGTTTGTTTAATTTAGTTATATTAACGTCCCGTTTAAAGTAGCACTAGGGCTTTTTGGGACGGACTACGTCATTTTGAACCACGGTCAGATGAGGAGGACGACACCTGAACTGGCAACCCCTCTCCACACCACACCACACCAGCAGGAGGACGTTTAGCCTGACAGATTTTATGTGCAAGTGAGCCCCTCACACGACTGTTCTTCGGTGGAATCGAGTCTTGATCATAAAACCCTCCGGTTCCGAAGCCAAGACCTTACCTCCAGGCCACCGCGGCTCCGATTAATTAGGTAGACAATATGGTGAATAAAGAGTATGGAATCATCGTTTTTAGTCTCTATGTCAACAACCCCTATCCGTAGTGGTCTTCCTATAATTTTTCGCGCATTCTCTAGTAAACTTGCTGTGTCAGAGTATGGAATGGTTATTGGCATTGGCGTACAAAAAACAAGCTTTTGGTGGGAAATCAGCATTTTTAATGAACTGATAGCTTCATCCTTGGAGAGTGTTTTGGCAATTAATCCTTATTATATGGTTAACAGTAGTCGAAAATTGAATTTATTCTCTAGACACGCTTATCACCGATTATCTCAGATTAAGTAAAAAAAGTTGTAGAACAAGTGCTTATGATTTTAAGAAATATTATTTATAATGATTTTTTAAAGCAAATTTATATTAACTTCAAATGTAAACAATAAAAATGCATGTTTTAAAAAACTGTTACAAATAATATTCTCCTTCTGTATCTATAATGTTGACTAGGACTTAAATAAATACTATCCACGAAAATTGGATTGAAACAAATAATGTTCTACTAACAGATGAAGATACAGTATCGAATATAAAACAATGAAGATTTGGAAAGAAAATATTAGTAATAATATCTAATTGATGATAAATTAGGAACATAATAAATCGGAATGAATATAAAGAAAATAAAAACTATAGATCGTCTGCCTTTGAGACAATTCAGCATAAAGATTGTAAATAAAATGAGAGCTTAGTTACTTCGTAACTGATTTTTACCGTCGATTTAGTTTATATTCATAAAACGAATAAATAATTCAATTTAAATACAATAAACATCCTGAGCTTCAAAACACCCTAAAGGTATTGGAATTTTCTGCTTCTTATAATGGCACAGAGAAAAGAATATTTCTGTAACTTCGCTCATGGTTACAGTTTTCGCTACCTTATTCCATTATAATACAAGCTGATACCCGGCGCGTTGCTGCTGCCAAAAGAAATAATATTAAGTGAAACAATCAATAATTTTGCATTGTTTTATTGAAATAGAATGAGGAATACGACAGTATATGAAGTAAGAACAAATAAATATTTATTTTTATTTATTAGATTTGTGTATTCTTTTAGAATTATAAAATTTATTGTTCTTTCAGAATGGTAATGAATGAAACTATTTATTGTATCTCGCTTATTGTATTTTTAATATTCGTTCAGAATTCTCAAATCCAATTTTAGATAATGTGATTAAAATATTTTTTGAATTGATAGCATAAAGAAAATATATTTATACCATAATATCGTTAGTATAATTGAAACGGTAATTTTTTAAAATTAAAATAATGCAAAATAATTTGTACTACACTATTTTTAATGGTTAATGCAAAAAATTAATTGAAATATAAAATCCCTAGGGTTGGTCTCCCCCAAAATTTCTCGCTTAATCTGTCATAATGTTGTTACCTCTTAGAATGACTTATATGGCATTTGCGTTTAATATCTATAAAACATTAACCTTTAACTTGGATTTAGTACTTCTACTGAATCTATTGTGTCTCCGCGGTTGAGAACCGAGTTTTTAATTTTTATTTTAGATAATTGTACTACGCATATAAGCATCTCGTAAATGTAAGCAATAAGCCGACCAAATTTCATCGCAATAGGATGAAAGATTTATGAAGACATAAGAGACAAGCAGACAAACATTCATTTTTACTTATATAAAATTAACCTTAATCCGTTAACTTTAATAATCGTAAAACCGTTTCCACTCAAACTGAAATCGTACCCGGCGCAACCACCAAAGAATGTCACGTAGATAGAACTCAAGAACACGTTAGATTAAGAGTTAAACCAATTTATTAACTCATCTCTGAACTGAGAAGAATGTGACTGAGAGATCCTCGGCTTTAATGGCAGTAGAGAAAGTTTCAGAATATATGGGAAAGGGTAAGATAGTAAGAAAAGGAGGCAGTTTCTGGAGACAGTAAGAAAAGTTCAGAGAACTTATCTGGTAAACTAAAAAAAAGTCCAGAACCCTCTACAACACGAAATAAATAGCAAACAAATCGAGATACACAAATTTTGAATCTGAAGGGATTCGTAACACAAGATCTCTTGATTACGAAACCAAGGCTGTAACCATTCGTCTATGGAGACTCTATTGTTTATTTTCAAAGCTGCAATATGTTGCAGTTATTCATATTTTAAGATGCCTTTACATTAAACAAGAATTTAATCTATAAACACAATTCTAAAATAAATAATCCATTTAAGAATTCTACATTTCTACTAAAATTGTTGATGAAAGAATCATACAGAACAAAGGCCAAATAAACTTTTACAACAGGAATTAGAGCATACATATAAAAAATTATAACTATCAGTACATTAATCATATCATTTTATGAAAATAAAAGTAATTTAATGATTTTTCAGATTACAGTCTATGATATGAAGTTTTAAACGCATTTTAAAAGATTTTATACTCACCCAATTAGCTTCACCAATCTAGATTAAAACAAATCCATTAAAACTAATAACTCCGGCCCGATTTGATTTGGTTATAAAGAAAAACTCCTCCATTAGCCATTCATTCATTCTTCCCAAACAGCACCAAATAACTCTTTCAGCCGACTCCCGTTCTAACGAATCATGATAGAAGCTTTAGCGAAACGTATACGCTAAAGCTTTTAGAGAATTAAATACCAGAATTCTATACTTCAGGAAACATACCTTACACACACGCTAATGGAAAATAAATGGATTCAATACACTTTCTCGAAGACTGAGGGAAAAAGTGTCCTGACATCAGAAGAAAAGTAGGATTTTATTCTTAAAGTGGAAGCGACTCAACTATATTTTAAATTCTCGTGCTTAAAGGCATAAAAACTAGATTCGATGGTCGCCCTAGATGCTCACGTACAAAGCGATGTTTTAATACCGAGTTTTGGACGTTTATGTCTGTCCGTACGTCCGTCTTAAAGTCGGAGTCTTAGAACGGAAAGGACATGGTATCCCGCTTACACTTTTACGGCGACAGCATTTTGAAATCCTGTCGTTTATGGGGAAATGCACTGCCTTCCGCGTATATGTACGTGAGGAATGGTACAGAGTGCTATAATTCAATAGGGGAATTAGATCTAATGTCAAATCCAGAGTGTCCGACATATTTGGTCATCAGTGAATTTTCGATGTAATGGTTTACATTTTACCTAAGAAAGCGCTTTGTTCAAAATAAATAATTATTTTTAAAGAACTATGAACTATTACTTCAGTATGGTGTTCATTATTTTTGAGAAAAGAAACAAAATAGTCATTAAAAATAATTAGCACTCAGTTCGTTCTTCCCAAAACCTTTCTCGCATACTCTCTAAAAAAGGTACTATACTAGAGAATGCCTTATATGGCATTGGCTTGCAATAATTACGAAATATTAGCCTTTTGATGAATTTAGGATTTCTACTGAATTTGTCGTGTCATCTTATGGCGATTAATTCCTAGCATACGCATAAATACATTTGAAAATTAACATGTGGAAGTATATTTCTCAACTTAAAGTATATTTCGCCGAAAATTTGACACAAAACTGCATAAAATGTATTTTTAATTTGTACCAAATTTGATATATTTAAGTAATTGCGTTTCGATGTTTCTGAACATCAGACAGTCAACACTTCATTGGATTTAGCTCACGATTTGATATGTATTTGCACTATAGATGTTAAATATATGCGTGGAATTTAATTCATTTAGTTCTTTATGTTTTGCAGTTAACAAGTTAAATTATCTTCAAAAACATATAATTTCTGTGAACGGATTTTCCTCAAAATTTGATAAAAGTTTGCGAATTTGGCGTCAAGAAAATGTACTAAATTCCATCCCTCTAGTTCAAAGCATTTTTTATTTATCTTAAACAGGCTGATGGATATTTTCCAAAATGTGTTTTTCGAACTCGGGAAGTAGTAAAAACATGGAGATTTGTGAAAATCTTGAATTCGAATTTTTGACGTTTATTATGCTTTTCCTAAACTATTAGTGCACGAAAGATAAAATGAAGATACTTTTTTGTTAGTTATATATTTATATATAGTTGAATCACTACATCAAAATGTTTATATATATATATATATATATATATATATTGCTTTTTTTATCCATCAACTGCTTGCAGCTTTAGAAATGTTCGAAAATCCTCTAGTACAATCCATCAATACAATTTTGATTGGAATCAATACAAGAGGAATCAATTTAATTTTGAATTCCTCCTGCTATGCTTGTAATTATTATTGTATTTCTTTTTCAAAAAAGAAGTAATTTACGAGACTTTCTGCATTGTGTTTTTACTGCCTCTTTATACTTTGGATAAAGAAGTAATTTACGCTACTTTCTATATTTTTCTCCTACTATCTCTATATTTGCTATAAAGAAACACTTTGCACTACTTTCTATATTATTCCTCTACTATATCTTTATATTTGCGATAACGAAGCACTTTTTTCGAATTGTGTCTTAAATTGCCGTATTATACTTTCAATAAAAAAATACTGAATCAATGCAATTTTGAATTCCTTTTCCATCCTTGTAATAATTATTGTATTTCTTTTTCGAAAAAGAAGTACTTTACGACACTTTTACTGCCTCTTTATATTTTCAATAAAGAAGAACTTCACGCTACTTTCTGAATTAGGTCATTATTGTCTTTTATGCTTCATGATTGTTTGAGAGTGAGATTTCCAAATTTGGTAGAAATAAAGTTTGAAGAATGAGAATATGTAACTGGGTAGGGTATATCTTAAATTTCAAATCATTAAAACTAAGTAAATTTTTAAGATTTTTCTGATGTAATTCCCTAAATTATTATTACTGAAAATAACTTTCATATTTTCATATTTCAGTTTAAAAAATATTTTTTCAACTATACATATTTATTTAGTATGTAATTTCTTTTTTGATTTCCAGAATTTTTTAACTGTATTTCTCAGTTTTCAACAGCATATTTCACTTTTGATATCAAACATTTTTCATTCTTTCAGGAAGAATTTTAACGTCTTTATTGCATTTAATCTTGAAAATGAAAGAGCAAGTATGAGTTTATAAATTTTGTTGTCTACTTAATAAATGAAGAAAGTGAACGTACAAATTATCAGTACCACGAAAATAGGTAAAAATAGATTACCTGAACATTGACCACTTTTAGAGATATAGTATGATGGGCTTCGATTCCATTAGAAAGGTTATAATTAAAAAAAAAGATGTAAGGTTTTTAAAATAGCAGTGTTATTTCCTATCACATTTTATGTCAAAAATAATAAAATATTATTTATTACTAAATTTAAAAAAAATCTATACTATATACTATCTATATATTTCTTAATTTCTTGTACAAATAATTTATTTCCTTGTGAAATTTTAATTGCAATGCTGGCATAAAAGAATTTTCTAAAAGTTTAAAATATTTTATATTAATATATATAAAAGTATCCATAGATATTTTCTACAACAAATATTCTATCCTGTGAAATTTTATCTACAATAGTGTCATAAGAGTATTTTTTGAAAGTTAAATGACTAAATTAAGTAAAAAACAGTAATGGGAAAAAACTGCATAGGTATTTTTAATGTAAGACATGCAGACAATTTATTTGGAAAATAATATAATCTTTTGATATCCTTACAATAAAGAAAATCACCCCCTTTCGACACACTCTAACAGATGCACTTTTCTTTTTATAAAATATAAAACAGGCCTGTTAAAATTCAAATGCAATAAAATATTAATAATCTAATTTTATATGCAAACATCAAATTGCTTTTAGATGATGAGGCATACTCTGACAGACATATTGTATTCAAACTAAATGGATTTTACTAAGGACTCTAAATAAAATAAATTTCAAAAGTCAAAAATTGGAGTGCTTATAGACATTTTAATATTTTGTAACATCAAACAATGCGTAAGTTTCAAACGAATAATATTATGAATGGAACGCAATTTTTTAGCTGTAGACAGAATTTCATTAAGAATGCATGGGAGACTTATAGACATCTAAAAATTCAGAAGCTACTTTATTAGAGTAGTTCTCTATTTCTAAACTTAAGAAAGAGAAAAAAGTTAGTAATAATAATAGCACGCCTAGTAAATAAAGAAAAACCTTTGAAGAAGGGAGGAGGCGATTTCTTATTTATATAGAATATGTAAACATCCATCAAAAAATAAAGCAAGTATCTAGTTCAGAATAACATAACGTGATAATAGTATACACACGTCTTCATATCGTTTATGAATATTTAATTTCAATTCCAACAATGATAATATATATGCAGTCTATATAAATAATATGTTTAGTAACTCGATGTATAAATGTATTCCCAAAATAATTTTAAATATTGCTGTCAATTATTTCTTAAATTATTTCTTGAAAATTTATCAATATTACAAAAACTTGTGATATAATTAAATTAATATTGCTGAATTTTTTTTTAATTTTTAAGTCGATAACTTTATTTCATTCAAGATGCTTTGAAGTTAAAAATCTTTAACATTTTAATTGATTTTTAATTGAAAAAATACAATTATCATTTTTAACCGTGCTCTTTCGTTCTATTGCCAAATTCGTTAGTTTTAGTTTCAAAGATATGCCTTTTAAAGCATTTTGGAAAATGCTTTAAAAGGTACATCAGATATATTTCTTCATATATATATTTGTACATCATATATATTTCTTATTCGGAAGGTTTGTTCAGCCTATAAATCCTAAATTAAATTTCAACGCAGTGAATATATTTAATCACGACATTTTTCGACGGAGACAGAAAAACGGCGTTTTAGTCATCGAAGAAAATTTTGATCATCTGTGAAAAGGCAAATTTGCTATTTATAAGTGCAATAATATACACTGTAGAATATTTTGAATACTATGTGTATCTTTCATTTCGTAATTGATAGAGTTATTTTATAAAAGTCAACTTGGTAAGTTTCGATTTTGTGAATTAAAATACACATAGTTTTACTCATACCAGAAAACAACTATATTTTCAGAGAAGAGTACTCTGATGATTTGTGAATATGATAAATCCGTTAGGTCTAAGTGCAACCTTATAAAGCATTTTGTGCAATTTTTGCATCTTGCAATATGTTGTTGCTTAAGGCACTTGCTATTACTTATTAGAGGCACTTAAGGTACTTGCTCTTACTTATTAGAGGCACTTAAAGCACTTGCTTTTACTTATTAGAGGCACTTAAAGCACTTGATTTTACTTATTAGAGGCACTTAAAGCACTTGCTCTTACTTATTAGAGGCACTTAAGGCACTTTCTCTTACTTATTAGAGGCACTTAAGGCACTTTGACAGAATCAGTGATTCAAGGCGAATTTGTTAAGTATTTTCTGAAGGCAAAGGACCCTGAGAACACGAGGGCAGAAACGTGACTTCTAGCTCAGAGGAAGATGATACTCATACACTAGCTTGGACAACACTTTTCTACAGGGGGGCTCTTTCACACACAGAACACAGGTAAAGAACAACCATGCCTGAACCAAGACTCGAACTTGGGGCACCCAGATCATGAGGGAAATACAAGCTACCCCTAGGCCAGGACACCAGATCACAAAATATTTTTGTCTATAAAATTTATGTTGTTAATCTTCAACATAAAGAATTCATTAAATAACCGATTTTTTCGATTGTGAACAAGGAAAGATTCCGTGATCATGGAACAATTTCCCGAATATCTGTCAATATGATAATTTTTAAAGGTCTTAGTCACTGGGCAATAATCAGGACATTATGAATTTTATAAGTTGCAATCACTTTTTCAAAAATGATCCTATTGATACGCAAAAATTCTCCCAATGATTATACTGCGAATAGTCCTGTAAGATTGTTAACAGATAAAGATATTTCATTTCACAAGAAAGCACGAAAACAATAATGTCTAAAGTCAACCAATCTACAACTATTGAGTTGCTCAGCATTGACAGGATTAGTATAGTCAATCATGGCCAAAAATCACTATATGTATGACTTGATAACGTAAGTTAAATCTTCGAGCTAGCATCGTTCTTAAGAATACCCATCATCCTAAGCTAAGAAAAAGTATGCTCAAAGTAACCTTGTGCAAATAATCACTATAATCTGAGGTAATAAAAAAAAGTCCAATCTTATGTGCAAACAACTATGGCAGAAATGAACATTATCAGATTGTTATTAAACACTAAACACTAAGAATTCACTGGCCATCAATACTTAAAAAGATGGTTTACTTATACATCTTTTTTTTGACAAAGTAAGGAATGCCCGAAATGGAGCTATGAGTTTCAAGTTTTAATAGAGATATTACTAAATTGACCGTGCATTCGAAAATATCAGACATCAAAGTCTGTTTTGTCTTCAAAGTCGTTTTGTCATCAAAGGAATAATTTTTGTCATAGAAGTTGCTAAATTTGACGCGTATTCTACTAAACCAAATTGCAACAGTCTCATATTGAAATATTACGTGAAAATGTTGACAAGTATACTCATACTCCTTTAACTTAACAGACGACAATAACAACAAAAACAGAAAACCTCTTTTTTAAAATCAAACATATAAACTTTAAAAAAACACACAAAAATACTCTACAGAGTTCTTTTAAACCTGCTATTTTCGAATTCAAAGACATCACCGTTGCAATTTACCAAAACCTAAAGAATGTCCAAAATGGCGACATTCTTTGCAGAATTTTGGCCGTTGATGTCGAAATGTAATTTATATCCGAAGATGCGGCGCACGTTCTCCGTTTGAAGCAAACCCTGGAATTCAGGATTAATGCAGCCGGAATGAGATCTTCGTTCGTATTTGATTATTCATCGGCTGCTGCGTCTTGATAAAGCACGATTTTCCGAAAAAGAAGAATCTGGCCACACGGATGTTCTGCGATGACTTTTCCTGCTGTTCTGTTTTATTGCCAGCATCACTACTACGGATGCTTTATCTTTATCTTTGTCATTACCATGCAATGATATATCAACCTCGCTTGTAAATGTTTTCCTGTAGACATTTATATGCCTTTTTTTGTTGTTATATTAGACGTCTTTGATGACTAACTAGTTTGCCAAGGATGTAAACTATATTTTATGTGAGTCAAATTGTATTGTAGCTTTTTGAACTTTTATTCTTTCATAGTTTATTCCATTCTTTATGTATACGATACATTCTGATATAGTGAAATGTCATAGAGCTTAAAAACATAATAATAATATAAAAAAATTAAATTTTCACAGTATTGAACCTTTATCCTTTTAATCGTGACTAGTATCCTTTGACTAATTTGACAAGTGTATTAGTTAAATTTAATTTAGGTAAAACAGTTAGATATAACTTCATGTCCATAATCCCGACACATTGTCAAATAATTAAGACCAAGCCATTTTAGCTGTCTTACATTGTCAGAAGACAGTTATTGTAAGAACATTGTTATATATTATATATTGGGGCAAAGTAATATTTCTAACAAGATGTTGCTTTAAAATATTTTCATCCAACAGAAAATACTAGACACCGTGTATTATTTGATTCTGATTCAGAGGCTTGGCTAGGTATTCTAGACTAAATAGGATGATTCCCAAAATGCATTGTTTAGAATTTACTTGCTAAAATGTATAGTTTCAGGATTTAAATTTTCAGAACTCCTTAAATCCGAAAAAATATATTTTAGGAGTTATATCATCAAGTCCATCTATGTTTGTGAACACAATAACAAAAAAATCTTTGAGCTAAGCATAAGCATCAGTATGAAATGTCTAGATGCGCATCAAATTTGAAACCAAATCCATCACATTGCTTATCATCTATTAAACGGTACATTTATAAATATGTAAACAGAATAATTCAAAAAGCGAGGATTTAAATATACGAAATTAGGGAAGGGATTTTTTTATGATTAAGATTACATGCGTATAGGAATTCAGAGAATGAAGTCTTATATTGTAGCTCTATGCCAAATTTTTGGCGAAATCTTTCTTATAAAAACCCATCCAAAAATACATTCACATTTCTGGTATTTATTTATAGCATCCTAGCAATTAATCGCTAAAAAATGCCACCTATCGAATATTTTATAACTATTATTAGCCAGTGGCATGCGAATAATAATTCATAATAAATGTGGTTAGTTAATAATACATAAACACATTTTCCAGAAAAAATATGCGAAAGTTTCAGGGTTACCACTGCCTATAATGGTCTCCCTCAAGCATTTTCGAACTTTTATTATCTTTCAGGTTTGAAACATTTGTTTATTAGTTTCACAGTGTTCTTTAATTTTTGAAATTGAAGGGTTTACTGCAAAAATGCTTTTGCTCCAATTTAGAGTTACATATTTAAAGTTATATCAGGTGGTAAAAAAATCCTTTTTCATTTGGGGCCAAAGGACCAATCGTTATTTCTCGCGTTACTCAAGAATAAGAGCTATTTGTCTCATTGGAATTTAGAATCTTTAAACGTTTTTTACAGATTTCTGCAAACTTGAATAATTGGATCTACCTCCTTTTTGCAGCAGAAGCTTCAATTATTAAAATCGATTTTTCCAATGTATTGTCCTGAATAATTAAAATACACTGCTATACAATATAAGTTTTGATGAATAAGGTACAAATAGAGTAAAAATAAATTGTAGTTTAAGTAACAGCTTCCAAAAAATTTGTTTATAACGATCGGCTTCGAGATTACGGGTTAAATATAATATATGGAAATAGAAATGCGCCGACAAATTGCACATTAAACTGAATTGGAAAACAAATGTCTCTCCATTTTTTTTTCTTTTTGTTGTTCTGACTAACATGCCTTGAACATCTATTTTGAAGAAGTAAAAAAGGCTTAATTACTTGTAGCAGTGTAAACTCATATTTATATATTGATAGAGTCAGGAATTCTTTTTGTTATGATCATTCTTAAAGGCGATATTAATTCATTATAATAAAATTATTCTGAAATTTAATTAAGGTGAGTCATATACTTTAATATTAATTCTGAGAAGAAAAAATTGGGATTAATTTCTACTTTCTCAAACATTTTCAACATTAATGTTTCTACACAAACTGCATCCGAATAAAAAATGGCAATTAGCCGTGAATCGCATTTGATTAGCCTCCTAATTTCGAACAAGCTTATTCGTGTTTGAATTTGTATTGAACTACCTCTATTCATTTGAATCACGCTCCTCTTTTTTTTTTAAGTACCATGCCTCTTTTTTGTAACATTCTTTATTTTTTTCGGTCTTTTTTTCTGCTTTATATGCCCCGAGGATACAGACCCGGAGGTCCCGGCGGCCATCTATCCTTCTCAATTTAATGAATATCCTAGTTTCAATCTATGCATCCTTCACTGCTGCTTGAGGGGTGAAACTTAATTGATAGAAGAGCGGGACCGAAAGAGACGAAGATTGGGCGATTGATGTTGATGAAGTGGTGATCAACGTTATTGGAAAAAGGGGTGGAGGAGGAAGGAGGACACCCCCTGTGTAAATTTACAGACGGGATTAGCTACCCTTGTGGGTGTATCGTTCCAAGGATGCGTTAAACAAGCTCCTTTGGTCATAGGCGACGCTAATCCAGCTCGCGAAGTTTAATGTTTGCTTCCCAGCAAAGCTCGCTTGAAGGGCAGGAAAATTAGTTGTGCAGGAAGAGTTCCTGCGTCAGCTATAAATATACAAAGCCGGAAATTAAAGGGAAATTTGAAGATTTTTTTCATTCAAATTTCATTAGAAATTTTTGATTTTTTCCCCTCTTAAATTGCATCAAAGAGGAGTTAGATTGTATCATTTATAAACATCCTAAAGGTTGTTTTCTCTCGATGGAAGATTTTGTAATTCTAAAAATTTAAGGTATGTGACTACGTTCAGGATAAAAGTTGATTAAAAGCGTTCTGAAATTATAAACAATAAACCAAAAATTAAAGCGATCATCATAAAAATAACTAAAAATCGAATTGCCGGAAATTAAACGGAAATTTGAAGATTTCTTTTTTGCCTCTAAATTTCATAACAAATTTTTAATTTTTTTCCCACTTAAATTGTATCAAAGAGGAGTTAGATTGTATCATTGATAACCATCCTGATAGTTGTTTTCTATCGATGGAAAGTTTTGTAAGTCTATAAATTTAAGGTATGTGATTACGTTCAGGATGAAGATTTATTAAAAGCGTTCAGAAATTATAGATTATCAACCAAAAATTAAAGCTATTCTCATGAAAATAACTAAAAAATAAATATATCGTGAATCAAAACTAATAAAAGATACAATGTATTTAGTGTTTGCTAATACTCTATTGAATAGTTAAAACACAATCGAACTTAACCAAGTAAACAAGAATATATTTTTTTTAAAAATAATTCAATGCTTTACTTAAGTCAATAAAGAAAAATCTTGAGGATAAATTTATTGAACAAATCGAAAAATACTGGAAAAATTAAAGTAATGAAGTTGTACTTGAAAAAAGGTACTAAAAAAACTGTATTAGCATCAAATATCATCCCCTATAACTTAAAAAGTTGTATTTGAATTCCAGTGTATGAATGAAAAGTATATTTTATTAACTATTGAAAATTTAAACAAGATATATATACAGTGGGTAAAAAAAGTCTCCGTACGCAGATAAGAATGCAAATCAAAGTTCAATTTGTCACATAAAATTCATAATGGTAAAAATGAAAACTTAAAAATGAGTTTAAACTAATATTATTTAATATTTATTCATACTAAAAGTATGATAATACTAACAAAATTAAATAATAAATCTTAAAAACTGAAAAAATGCCTTAAACATGAAACAAAAAAGTCTCCGTACGATGCCCTTGCACACGAAAAAAGTTTACAAAAATGCAAAATGCATTTAACAAATATACATTTAATGATCAGTGGGCCCTCCTTTGGCCTTTATCACCTCTTTTAGACGTTGTGGCATTACCCCTACAAGTTTTTTTGTTGTTTCTGGAGAAATATTACACCAAATGCTACTAATGGCACTTTTGAATTCAACTTTGTTTTTTATGTCATATTTTTTAAGTTGTAGGCCGATTTCTTCCCACAAATGTTCGATGGGGTTTAAATCGGGTGACTGGGGAGGGCTATGAAGTTGTTCTTTAATATGGTAAAGACACCACCCTTGGCAAATCCTAGAGGTATGTTTAGGATCGTTGTCCTGCTGAAAAGTAAATCCAGTTCCAAGTGATAGTTTCTCTGCGCTGGATAACACATTTTGTATAAGAATATCCAGATATCTATATCGATCCATATTTCCCTAGATGAATTGCAAATTTCCTACTCCAGAAGCACTCATACACCCCTACACCATAACACCGCCACCACCGTCCCTCACAGCTCCGCATAAATTCTTAGTTAGCATTTGTTCGTTTGATTTTCTCCACACCATAACTCGCCCATCTGACCCATGAATATTAAATTTTGATTCATCGCTAAAAAGAATGGATTCATAATAAAATAATGGCTTACTTACATGCTTCTTTGCAAACTCGAGGCGCTTTTTCCTGTTGCACAAACATATATACGGTTTCTTCCGGGCCGCACGTCCATGATAATCACTTTTCTTAATGACATTTCTCAGGGTTTGAGTTGAGCCTTTGATGTTGTAACTAACCATTGAATCAGCTGCAAACTGCGGTGCACTAATTCGTGGATTTTCTTGAACTTGGCGTATGATGTTTCTTTTATCCCGGCGATTTAATTTTGACAGCCTCCCGGATCGATCTCTATCCTCAAGTGAATGAAGTTTACGATATCTTTCAATGATATATTGTGCATTAGACTTCAATTTTTTAGTCATTTCACTAATCCTTTTCATGGATAATCCATCATTTCGCAGTTTAATCACTAATTCCCGAATAGCTCTGGGAACTTCCATTTTGAGACGATCAAGAACAAACTTCAACTCAACAATTGTCGATATGTTGTTTTCTTATCAGTGATTAACTTTCTAACATCAAAGATTTACTGCGGACCCGATTTAAACACGTCAGAAAGAATTTACAAAACGTGTACGGAAACTTTTTTTGCATTGCAATTTTCAATTTACCTTAGATATTGCAAAAAATATGCTTTTCTCGTTCTGTAAAAATGAAAATTTATTAAAATCTCTTTCTATAGACTTATACTAAACACATATGACAGTATTTAAAGAAAAAAAATGCAACACTTTACAAATTATGCTCATTTATTCTTAAATTTAGTGACCGTACGGAAACTTTTTTTACCCACTGTATATATATATATATATATATATATATATATATATATACAGTCGATTCCGGTTAATCGGACCACATCGGGACGCGATCATTTTGGTCCTAATAACCGGATGGTCCGATAACACGAACATGCCCTATGTTACAAGACAAGACGTGCAATACGTAACATATTAAAATGTCATTATGACCTTTATTGTGCGGCGCACGCGTATAGCGAACATACAAACTAGAACTACTGTTGCATATGAACTTTATTCATTGAAAAATAAATTACAAACAAATTCTTCGAAACTATCTACCCGATACTCAGCATGCGAAACACAATAAAAAAAGTTCTTAACAAATTCCAGTCAACGTTTGAAGAACTTACTACCGAGTTGCCCGTTCTAAGAAACAAAGTGCTTGCTCAAATCTCGCTAGTTCTTGTCCTTTTCGGACCTCCTGCTGTTCACAGGCGACTTGGGGCTTCTTTTTCATCTTCCCTGCCACGTTCTTTGGTCCGTTTAAACGGAATTTTGGTCCAAATAAGCGAATAATATTAGGCTTATGTACATAGGATTTGTTTCGGTTCTTTAAGATTCGGTCCGAATAAGCGGCTGGTCCGATTACCCGGTGGTCCAATTAACCGGATTCGACTGTATATATATATATATCGACTGTATATATATATATATATATATACAGGGAGAGTGTGAATGAATAGTAGGAATTTAAAAATAAATATATTTAAATGGGAAAATGAAATTGTCCTTTGAAAAAAGAGACTTCAGAGTGATTCAGCATTTCATTTTTGCTTTTAATTTGTTTCTAATTTTGTAATAAAATAATTATATCTTTGAATTTTTGCATAATGAAAATTTTTATACAAAATATGAAAAGGGGTAAAACATATATGGAACCAAAATATAACAATTAAGGGAATTTTTTTTAAGAATTGGAAAAATAAAGTTATTTTGGAAGAGAGGGTCTGAAAAAGAGAAATAAAGCAAAAAATATTTTTATTTTTATTTTAGATGAAAAAATTTGATTCCAATTTCATAGAAGCTTAAGAAACATATTACCTAGATCCTGAGTATAAAAAATAAGCTGCTCTTCGACCCCTTATTTAAATAATGGGATTCGACTAATAAGTAACAAGAATTTTTATAATTTATTCAGCTCCAAATTGTGAAGAATTAAAACATATATAGGATCTATATATATCTGTACTATACTTAACGAATATACTTATTCCGTAGCTCAGGAATTGCAAAACATGTTGAAAAAATATTAACTCAAATTAGAATAAAAATATGCCTTAGATTTTAATTTATGTTTTTTGTTAGAACATTCTAATAAAAATATGAATTGAAGGAAACAAATTTTAATGGAGCGAAGTAGCATTAAAACGTACACAAATGTGAACATAAAAATCAGTATAATTTCTCAAAAAAATGTACTTAGAAATAAAATGAAAAAGATTTTGCAAGGAACGCATTTAAATATTATGAATATTAAATAAAAATATCATATTTTCTCAAAAATAATTTACTTTTTAATACAGGCTTACATTTTAAAATAAGATAAAGTTCTTGATTATTTGAGATACATGTCTCTAAATCTACATGGTATGTATCTCACATAGTAAAACTACTTGTCTGTTTTTTTTTCCTGTATGCAGATTATTTTGCATTTCTTACATCTTAAATGTAAGACGAGATTTTTCATTATACAACGCAAACGGTAATATGAAAACAGAAGTATATTTTGATAAAATTAAGATTTCATTAAGAATTCGTTCCGTGAAAATGAATTTTTTTAAATGTAAAAAAAAGCTTTTTTGGGCTTAAAAAATAATTAACGTACTTTTATAAATTATTTTGTTTCCTCTTACGTCTGGAGATTAATTTGAATAATTCAAAATTTTCAAAAACATTCTGAATTTGTTTTTTAGCTGTTATTATTGCACCGACAGACTGAATTTGATATTTCTGTAGATGTTACTACTATATGATATTTACATATTCTTGAAAATGTTAATTATTTTTCAAATCACAAAAAATATGTATATTGAAAAATAAGGAATATTTCTTCTGATTTAATAATTTATTTTAAATCAATTTTTTTTTGTATAAATTTATTCACTTAAAGTCATCTCTTGTTTGCATTTCGAATACATGAGAAGGGATTTATATTTTGTCCAATCAGCTGCCGAGTTACTTCTATATTTCTTATTCATGAAATTTGAATCTAGAAATTTTGAAACAAATTTAAATTAATTTTAGAATGAAAATATTAAGTTAGAACTAAAAAGATACAAAATTATTAGGTTATTAATCTTCTTATTGTTGTTCTTGTTGTGATTTATGGTAATTTAATTCCCATCTGTTAGCAATCTGTCAGCGAGTGAAAATATTAAGTCAGGGCTAAAGAGATACAAAATTATTAGGTTATTAATTTTCTTAGTGTTGTTGTTGTTGTGGCTTATGGTATTTTCAAAGCCCTCTGTTAGCAATCTGTCAGCGATTTAAGCCGAGTGAGAGCCTCTTGTTTTTTGAGTGGCGCCAACTAGGGCCAAGAGTACGACTTAGCTACTTCATGCATCACATTCACTTACACAATCCCCTTCTACAGGGGGTGGGGGTGCATTCACACACCTGACAGATAAAACTTAGAAGAAGAAAAAACATGCTGGTGCCAGAAACTCGAATCCAAGATTCTCAGATCTCGGGAATGATGTATTACCCAATCTTCTTAAAAAAATTTATCAGGATCCTGGGTATAAAGTGTATTTTACCTGCCAATTCCATGCACATTCTTTTACTTTCAATTATTAACATGATAACATCTACAGATTGAAAATATTGTGAAATATTTTAGGAGATTTTATGAGTCATACGAAATGCAAAGTGCAAAAATCAGTCAAAATACTCCATAAAGCAGATTGTGGTGTCTATGACTACTCCATTACGGTGCTGTGCTTATTTCTTGAATAGCACATGTTCGTTAAGAAAATGGTATTTCATAAAATTACTCAGATTTCTAACTCAAAATAAATCCAGATATTGAAATTTATAATAAGCTAATAATTCCGGAGAATGTCAGTGCAAAAAACAACTATTATATTATATTGCTTTGGTACTCGAAGTATTAGCTTTCCAGTGGCGCAAATTTTATTATTTTATTTTCATAAATTTCATTTCATTATTCTTTAAACTATATAAAAGTTAAATTTTAATAAAGTTTAAAAACTATTTAGAAACAATTATTTTATTGCTTTGATTATTGCATGTTTGAAATCAATGTTGTTTAAAAATGTGGTAAATACGTCGATCACCTATTGGTACTCTAAGTAACAGTGAAAACACAAACAAAACAGAGAGTTCGAAACTATTTACCTCAAAATAATATATTTATTTCATATTTTTATCTTCGACAGTTGCATTATTTACCTTTTTTAATCTTAATTATTTTAATTTTCTGATTTTTTTAAAAATAATGATTAATTATCAGCATATAAATAATGATATTGAGCTTTTAGAAGTGGTATTTTTTTAAACATTGTGCATTTATGATTGAATTATTTTTGCAAGGAATGAAATATTCTGTATTATTGAACTTCTTTATAGTACTTATTTTCCTAATTCACAAGCCAAAACTTCGAATCCTGGTATTACCTTATACTGACTTTATCAAGTCTTTTGCTCTATCTAGCAAATTTGGAATGTAGAAAACGCACCAGTCAAAATGAATTATCTCCTCAGAATGAAAGATAAATGAAATGAATTATCTACAGAAGTAAATATTGTGTCATTATATCACGGTATGTCATGAATAGTGATTTTAACTATTTATTCAGTCATCAAATGTTCGAATATAATTTCAATTTTATTTCCATTGACAAGAAATGTGGATTATTTGATAATTTTAGTTTGCGGTATTCACTGACAAGTAAAGAATGCTTTACAAAATGAACCAATTTTGTTTTTCTAGCAAATATCTTAAATAAAGAAATAATAATATAAGAAATATAAAAAGGGTAGGTACAGTGTTTACTAAAGTATCTATCAAAATTATCTTTTATTCAGACTATGGTGATACAGACGAACCTCCAGGATTTGGATAACATTCAAAATTTCTTAGAAATCTACAAATTCAATAAAAAAACATATACCAGTTATCATTCATAATCTTCAAAGCATTTTTTAGTCTTTCTATTTACTAATAGATATTAAATGTATTCTTTTTGCGATGTCAAAATGTTGAGACTTTTCAAAATATCGAGTTCGAATTTTTTAAATGATTATACTTCTTTTTCATTCGAAACTTTGTTTATAAGAAACAGATAGTTACTTGCGATATATCGGCTGTCTTATCGATGTCGCTGATACAAACTCAGGAAAAATCTTTCCGAATTAGCAGTTTATATTATAGATCGACAGTTTGGAGTCTTCCAAAATGTCGAATTTAAAAATTCTTGGAATATTATATTTTTATCAAATATATCTCTGAACAAACTTTTGCTCTTAGCATTCTCTAAAAAAGTTCTTTTAAATCAACGATTAAAAATACCTCTTCCGTATTTGGCAATATCCCATGCATACGAATTTAAAAATTCGTTTAATATTATATTCTTATCAATTGTTTTAACAGTCTCTTTCTTTTAACTTTCAGAAAAGAAAAAAAAAACTTCTTTCGTAGTTGATGGCTCATATTATCTCTTTCATACTTTGGAATATTCCACTCAGAGGAATTTAAAAATTCGTGAAGAATCATATTCCTCCCAAATATTTCACTTAGCAATTTCTTGTTCTTAACATTCAGCAAAAATATTTCTTTCCCAATTAATGGTTAATATTATCTTTTACACAGTTTGCAATTTTCTACTCCCACCTATGTAAAAATTAGATAAATTCAGGTTCGTATGTAGTATGTCATTTGTAAGTATCTCTCTGAACAACATCTTGCTTTTATCATTCCTCGCACAAAAAAATTCTTTTCCAAATTAATGGTCAATGTTACCTGTAAGGTTCCCACTCTCAACAACGAAGGTTTAAAACCAGTCTGGACAAAGGTCACGTGCTGTCCGAGGGGAAAGAAGGACTAGAGACACTGGAGAAAGGTCGTGTCGTTCGCCATGAACGGACTTGATACCTCCGAATGCTTTTTTTATGTATATATTCTGCAAATTGAACTAATAGAATAATCAAGAATATGATTTTTTCGTGTACTCATTTCCATACAACGTACACTATGGGAATAGACTATTAAAAAGATTGGAGTGGATTTAGAAATTACCACAAGGTAAAGGGATTAAACGCGGCACCAGCTATCTTGAAGGTAAAGAATACAGAATACACGAGGAGACAGAGGAAGGAACTTTACTTTACCTTTTCTACATTGCAATTTTCCACATATACAAATTTAAAAATTCTTGGAATATTACATCCCCAACATTTATATCTCTGAACAACCTCTTGTTACCTACTATGCACATTACAATAAAAAAATTCTTAAGATATACATCCTGCCACATTAAGATTGTAAATACACATTCAGCAGCAAAAATTCCTATTCAAATAAATGGTTAATATTTCATATTTTCCAATATTTCACGTGTACGAATATGAAAATTCTTAGAACATATTTTTATTATGTATCGGTTTCAACAACCTGTTACATTCAATTATTCACTTAATACAATAAAAAATTCTTGGGATATATATTCTGCAACATTGAAATTGAAGGGAAACCCATTCAGCAAAATACATTCTTTCCAAATCAATGGTTACTATTATGTTTCTCCTTGATTTTGCAATCGTTCACTCATGCGAATTTAATAATTCGCTAAATATGATACCCCCATCAAGTAGCTCTTTCTCTTAATATTCAGCAAAATTATTTCTTTCCAAATGAATGGTAATATTCCCTATCTTTACATTTTACGTAGATTATTTTAAAAATATGCATAGTACCATATTCGCATTAAGAATCTCTCTCAACAACCTCTTATTCTTAACATGTAACAAAAAAAATCTTTCAAAATTAACGGTTAATATTATCTCTTCCACATTTTAAAATCGTCCATGAATACAATATAAAAACTGTTGGCATATCATATTTCTATTAGGTGTCTGTCTCAACAACTTCTTACTCTCAATTATTAATAACTTATAATTAAAAATTTCCTAGCATATATATACTTCAATACTGAGATTGCAGAGAACCTATTCAGCAAAAAATTTCTGAGTGGGCTGTCGAAGATTAATATGACTTTTTCCAAATTTTGCAATCTTCCACGCATACGAATTTAAAAATTAGTGGGATATCATATATCAATCAAGTAGTTCTTTCAACAACCGCTTGCTCTTCACATTCAGCAAAAATATTTCTTTCCATATCCACAGCAATATCACTTATCTCTACAATTTAAGCAGATGATTGCAAAAAAAATATTCAAAATACTCGATTCCAATCAAATCTCTCTCTACACAATCTCTTATTTTTAACATTCGACAAAAAAAAATTCTTTCAAAATTAACGGTTAATATTACCTCTTCCATGTTTTGCAATCTCCCACAAATACGAATGTAAAACTTCGTGGAATACCATATTCTCATCAGGTATTTCCAAACAACCTCTTACATCTAATATTCAGCAAAAAAATCTCCTCCTATTATATCTTCCCCATTTTGCAATATTCCAAGGACATGAATCCAAAAATTCGTAGAATATCATATTCCCATCAAGTATCCCTCTCACCAACCTCTTATTCTAGTCACTCAGCAAAAAAATTTCGTTCAAAATTTACCATTAACATTAGCTCTTCCATGTTTTAAAATCTCCTACACATACGAATGTAAAATAATACCAGTGGGATTACCATATTCCAATCAGGTATTTCTTAACAACCTCTTACATCTAATATTCAGTAGAAAATTTCTTTCTATAACCTTTTCCACATTCTGAAATCTTCCCCGCACAAGAATTCAAAAATTCATTGAATACCATATTCCCATCAAATATATATTTCTACAATCTCTTATTCTTAACATTCAGCAAAAAAAAAAAAAAAAAATATTTCAAAATTAACGGTTAATATTACCTCTTCCATGTTCTGCAATCTCCCCCACATACGAAGGTAAAACTTCGTGGAATACCATATTCCCAACAGGTATTTCTTCACAAACCTCTTACATCTAATACTCAGCAAAAAAATTTCTTTCTATTACTTCTTCCACATTTTGCAATCTTCCACTCACACGAATTCAAAAATTCGTAGAATATCATATCTCCATCAAATATCAACATTCAGCAAAAAAATTTCTTTCAAAATTTACGATTAATATTACTTCTTAAATGTTTAGAAATTTTCACACATATGAATGTAAAATAATACCGATGGGAATACCTTATTCCAATCAGGTATTTCTTAACAATCTCTTACATCTAATAGTCAGCAAAAAAATTCTTTCCATTACCTCTTTCACATTTTGCAATCGTCCACGCACACGAATTCAAAATTTGGCAGCGTATCATACTCTTATCAAATATATATATCTACAATCTCTTATTCTTAACATTCAGCAAAAAATTTCTTTCAAAATTAACGGTTAATATTACCTCTTCCGAGTTTTGCAATCTCCCACACATACAAATATAAAATTACGTGGAATACCATATTCCCATCAGGTATTTCTTAACAATCTCTTACATCTAATATTCAACAAAAAATTATTTCTATTACCTCTTTGCAATCTTCCATGCACAAGAATTCAAAAATTCGTTGAATATCACATTCCTATCAAGTATCTCTCTTTACAACCTCTTATTCTTAACATTCAGCAAAAAAATAATTTTCAAAATTTACGATTATCTCTTCCATATTTTGAAATCTCACACACATGCGAATGTAAAACTTCGTGGAATACCATATTATAACCATTAAACCATATAATACCATTTCTTTATAAACTCTTACATCTAATATTCAGCAAAAAAATTA
>JAPMOQ010038518.1:0-18888 GCA_026543055.1 Argiope trifasciata
TTTAAAATAGAAGTTTAAGTTATATATTATAACACTGATACCATTAGAAAGCTAGTTTTTTTAATCTTTAACTTGATGTGAAAATTATGTTTGTGCGATCATATTTTCGGAAGTTATAGCGGAAAAATGTTGAAATTTCACTTAATTTTTAATTAATTAAAATTAGAATTTAAAAATTCGACAAAAGGGCTCTGAGGTGCACATTTCCGTCTCCCAAAGTATACATGTACCAAATTTGGTAGCTGTAGATCCCACGGTCTGGCCTGTAGAGAGCCAAAACACACACATTGAGCTTTATTATAAGTATAGATAAAAAAATGTGTTATTTTTTCTTAAAAATCAGTGTTAAATAAATACTTAACTGGTAAAAGCAAGCCTGAAATATTTTATCCTGTCGCGTATTGTATTACTTACACTTTTTGTAAGTGGCAAAATGTGTAAAATCAGATTCAAAATAAAGGAAGGAGAGAGTTGTTCGATTAAAATGTCTGATACTGTTTTACTTTTTAAAAGGCTATAAGAGAAAGAGAAATAAGTTTGTTTTCTGCAATTCTCAACATTTGGTGAATCCGGAAGTGATCTTATGAAAGTATTCAAGTGATATACAGATGAGACGAATTATTTATCTTTTAGTAACGGATATTTTGACAGTTAAAAATCAGAGGACACATTACATTTTGCTTTCGTTATTTGTGTTTAAGTTTATGGAAATGGAAGCACTAATTCAGAGACGGAAACTTGTTAGAGCATCTTTTACGCGAATATGTAACGGAATTAAACTTGAAGTAGAAAAAGAAAACCCGGATGAAGAATTTATAAGATCAAAATTGTCAACTTTAAAACGTTTGTCAGAAGAACTTCGTTCTTATGATATTCAAATTTTAGATTCAGAATATTCTTCTAAAGAGCTGTTTAACAGTGAATGGGAAAGCATCGAAGAATACAGAGAAAAATTGGATTTAATTAAAGTAAAAGTTGAAATATTCTTTTCCCGCCAAACTGAGCAATCCGTCGCCAGTGTGTCTTCAAATTTAAACAAACGAAAACTCAAGCTGCCTGAAATAGTATTAAAACAATTCGGTGGAGATATTAAGGATTGGTTGCCGTTTTGGGGTCAATTCCAACGAATTCATGATGATAAAGAAATTCAGAACGAAGATAAATTTCACTACTTGATCCAAACCAACATACCTGGCACTAGAGCGCGTAATATTGTGAATAGCTACCCGGCGACTGCGGAAAATTATCAGAAAGTAATAGAAAGCTTGAAAAATAGATTCGGACGGGAATAACTGTTAGTAGAATTTTACATACGAGAACTGTTAAGCCTAATCATTAAAAATGTAACTGAGCAGAGGAAAAAGTGCTGTGTATCCGAGCTGTACGATAAGTTAGAATCGTATTTACGTTCGTTAGAATCAATCGGAATGAAAAGCGACAAATACGCTGCCATGCTATTTCCGCTCGTTGAATCTTGTATTCCAGAGGAATTATTAAGAGTTTGGCTAAGAAATTATGCATCAATAATTACAGAAGAAAATATTTATTCCGAAAAATTAAAACAATTATTATTATTTTTGAGAAATGAAGTTGAGGGAGAGCAGCGAATTTCTCTGGCAAAATCTGGGTTCAAATTCGATTTTGATACGCGAAATGAAAGTAGAAGGGACAGAAGATTAAAAAATGAAGATCCCGTGCTTACAGCGAATGAACTATTCTCAGGTCATAAGAAAATATTTGACCTCTGGGAAAAGAGCTCTTGCATTTTTTGTGATAAATAACATGAAAGCCAAAACTATTTTGTGGCTGAAAAAATGAGTTTAACTCAAAGGAATTATGAAGTTAAGAAGAGGAATGGATGTTTCATCTGCCTAAAAATTGGACATAGGGCCAAGCAATGTAGATCAAATGTACGATGCTTGATATGCTTAAGAAGACACTGGGCTGTAATGTGTTCAGACTTGCAAACATGTAAAAAGAAAGATGATAGAATTATGGAAGAAGATGCGCAAAAGGTATCTTTAGCAAGTACCAGTTTTACTTGCCCTGATGAAGTGTATCTTCAAACATTATTAGTGAAAATTGAATCTAATAAAAGTCAGAAAACGGTAAGGGCCCTTATTGACACTGGATTCCAGCGTTTATATATATTAAAAGGAACGGCTGAAGATATTGGGTGTCATTCAAATGCAACAGAAACTTTGATCCATGCTCTTTTTGGAGGAGCCACAACAAAGAGAGAAACTCACAGACGTTATGAAATATCTCTTAGTAGCCTATATGGCAATTATTCTAGAAGATTAAACCTCTTGGAACAATCGAAGATTTGTGGACCAGTGACAAGTTTGCAACCTGGACCGTGGATGGAAGAAATTAAGCAAAAAGGTATCACTGTCTCCGATGTAGGAAGAAAAGACCTAAAAATAGAAATTCTTATTGTAGCAGACGTCGCAGGTGCATTGTTAACGGGAAATGTTCACAAATTACAAAACGGGTTGGTTGCTGTGGAATCTTTGCTCGGATGGACAGTTATGGGGAGAATAAATTATTACACCTCAGAAAATAATGTGTGTATCGCCTCTGAAATAACGTCCATGTTGGTTCATAGTAGCGACATTGAAAACTTATGGAAACTAGAGGCATTGGGAATTACAAATTCCAAAGAAAATAGAAGTGATGTCGAATTACAAGAAGCAGTATGGGATCATTTTAACAAGACCCTAAAAAAGACAAATGATAGATATTAAGTCTCTTTACCTTGGATCAACGAGAAAGACAAATTACCCCGTAACAGAGAAATAGCGGAAAAAAGATTAATTTCCACGACAAAGAAGCTCATGCTGAAAGATAAAACAGAAGTTTACACTGCAGTGTTCGAAGAATGAGTTGAATTTGGAATAATAGAAGAAGTACCAGAAGAGGAAAAAAATGTACACTGTCATTACTTTCCACACAGACCGATATTCAAAGAGAACTCTACAACATCCATAAGACCAGTTTTTGATGCTTCGTGTAAGCAGAAGGAATTTCTTTCCCTTAACGAATGTCTAGCAAAGAGTGAAAATTTAATTGAATTAATACCAAGCTTACTTATTGATTTTAGACGAGGAATTATTTCAGATATCAAAAAGGCTTTCTTTCAGATATCTATTGGAAAAGGTGATCGTGATTTTCTGAGATTCCTGTGGTGGAAAGACTCTGAACAAAAGGAAGTAAAAGAATTTCGACACTGCAGAGTAGTTTTTTGACTAAAATGTAGTCCGTTTTTATTAGGTGCCGTGATAAATTCGCATTTGGATCAGAGTGATGTTTCTCTAAAAGCAATAGCTTCAAAATTGAAATCTTCATTCTACGTAGATAACTGTGTCACGTCAGTCAATTCGAATGAAGAAGCAGAAGATTTTATTGAAAAGTCAACTCAATTGATGGCAAGTGGTAACTTTGACTTGAGAGGTTGGGAGCAGACAGAGAGGAGCAATACGAAATCGACAAAAGGTGAACCACTAAAGGTTCTTGGTCTTATGTGGGATAAGTTTGAAGATTCACTGTTTTGTGACATACCTAATATCAATTTAGATGGTATCATAATTACAAGACGAAACATACTATCCATTGTACAGAGAGTCTTCGATCCAATTGGTTTTAGCTGTCCTTTCACACTTCGACCAAAGGTGTACTTGCAAAATAGTTGGGAAACTAAATTGAGCTGGGATGCAGAGCTATCTGAGGAAATCAAAAGAAAATTCTTGAAATGGGTTAAGGAATAACCCTTGTTAGCATCAGTAAAGATTCCTAGGCAAGTTACTCTGACCGATGGGCAGTCTTTTAGCCTCCATTCATTTTCCGATGCTTCACAGGGATATTATGCGAGTGTAGTTTTTTTAAGAAGCCAAAAATTAGGTGAAGTCAAAGTGACACTATTGCAAGCTAAAGCCAGAGTAGCTCCGTTGAAGAAAACAACTATACCAAGACTTGAATTGCTTGTTTGCCTTATTGGAGCGAGATTGACTTCATCCATTAAGAAGAACCTCAAGATCGTAATTTCAAAAGAGTATTATTGGACTGATTCTTCAACGGCGCTCTTCTGGATAAAAAATATGCAAGCCTGGGGAACTTTTGTGAACAACAGAGTTTCTGAAATTAGGAATCTGACAGACTTTAGAAATTGGCACCATATACCTGGTACAGAAAATCCAGCAGACATGCCATCAAGAGGATGCTCAGTGAAGAAACTTATTGAATCCAGATGGTGGGAGGGGCCTCGTTGGCTGACAATGTCGGAAGATGAATGGCCTCACTCTGTCCCAATAGATGACAAAGTAGAGGTTGACAAAGAAAAACGTAGAGAAGTACTGACGTCATTAAGTCATGTTGATGATTTTCCTTCGCGAGTCTTTGACTACTTTTCAAAGTACACGAAAATACTAAGAATGATGGGTTGGATATACAGATTTATAGGGAATTGCCTGAAGACAAAAGAAGAAAGAGAAGACGGCGAGTTAAAGGTAAATGAGTTAAAAGTGGCAGAGAAATCTATTGTAAAGATCATTCAATGTGATGCATTTTCTTCAGAAGATATAAAGATTCTAAAGTCACTTAGTGTGTTTAAAGACGAGGAAGGCATTTTACGAGTTAAAACTAGATTAAATGAAAGAAAAGACAATCACAATTTTATTTTTCCCATGCTACTTCCGAAGAAGCATGCAGTTGTAGAGAAACTAATACTTCATAAACATTTTTCTTTGTCTCATGCCGGGATACGCGTATTAATTTCCAAACTTTGAGAAAACTTTTGGATTATCAAAAGCAGATCGACTATCCGTGGAGCTTTATCTCAGTGTATTAGATGTAGAAGGCATGAAGGTAAAGCACTGCAGACAGTACCAGCTGCTTTACCCGAAAATAGAGTTAGAGATGCTAAGATTTTTGAAATTGTGGGTGTTGATTAGGCCAGCCCACTAATTTTGAAGAACAAGAGTAAAGCTTGGATCATACTTTTCACCTGTGCTGTTTTCAGAGCAGTTCATTTGGAACTGATTTTGACCCTTTCTACAGGGATTTTTACTTGGATTTCAAAGATTTATTGCGCGTAGAGGGCGGCCATCAACAATTTACAGCGACAATGGTAGTAATTTTGTCGGATCCAACAATCTCTTCGAATCAATTGATTGGAACATCATTGGAAGAGACGCTGCCATACTTAAGATAGACTGGAAGTTTAGTCCACCAGCAACACCATGGTGGGGCGGTTTTTGGGAACGACTTGTGCAAATGATTAAGAAACTTTTACGTCGCATCTTGGGCCGGGCATCTTTAAATTACGAAGAGTTAATGAGTGTGTTGTGCGACTGCGAATCAACTGTGAATTCCAGACCACTCACATATGTGACAGGGGATTCTGACGATCCCATTCCTTTGACACCATCCTTGCTGTTAGGTGAAATTCCAGAGTTTGGTGTGCCTGACTTGGATCACCTAGATCGAGTTGATTTCAATAAGAGGCTTAGACATCTTCAAAGTGTGCGTGAACTTCTGAGAAAATGGTTTAGATTGGAATATCTCAGTTTATTGGTTCAACGTCCATCAACAATCTTAATTCCCAAACGGATTAAAGTTGGGGATATAGTTCTCATCGCGTGCGACAACAAACGCAAAGTGCTATGGCCTCTAGCCAAAGTAATAGAGATATATCCAGGCAAAGTCGGCAACATTCGTATTGTTCGTGTCAAAACCGCTTCCGGTGAATTGGTTCGACCAGTAAAGAAAATATTTCCCCTCGAAATACCTTCATCTACGGAGTCAGATGAGAAAAATGAATCTGAAACACTTGAAAAAGAAAATATGGTTTCTGAATCACCGATGAATAATTCTGTTTTAGAGTTGTCCCAGAGTTTCAAAACTATTGTGACTAGATCTGGAAGACAAGTTAAACTCCCATCCAGACTCATTACTTGAACTCTAAGTAACTTCAAAATTTAAATACTAAGAACTGGATTTTAAACATTTAATACATAACTTTAATTGTTAACATAGTTTTAATTGTTTTATTAATGTTTTGATTAATTTATGTGTCATTAATCAAAAGGTGGGAGGATTGTTAAATAAATACTTAACTGGTAAAAGCAAGCCTGAAATATTTTATCCTGTCGCGTATTGTATTGCTTACACTTTTTGTAAGTGGCAACATGTGTAAAATCAGATTCAAAATAAAGGAAGGAGAGAGTTGTTCAATTAAAATGTCTGATACTGTTTTACTTTTTAAAAGGCTATAGGAGAAAGAGAAATAAGTTTGTTTTCTGAAATTCTCAACAATCAGTGCAAAACTTAAGAAATAATTAAAGTTAAAAGATTCAGTTATTAGTAGTTAAAGAGTCGGTAACTTTATTCGGAAAAACTTTTTGAGTTTAATGCTCTAATAATTTATCGGTTATGCTTCCAAAATATTAAAAATGCTTTTTTCGGTGATGTTGCCAAAATATTAAATATGTTTTTTTTAAAGAAAGCGAAAAAGGGAAAAATTATTGAATAAATGATTTAGATGTTGCAAACGATTATATAAACCTTGGCTTTGCATTTATTTTTTTAGAAACTATCAAATTTTATAATGGAAAAAAATTATTGAATTAATGATACATATATTGCAAATGATTATAGAAATATGATCTAAGTCGGGATTTCAATGCATAGTCTGTCTAAATTCAATCAGGTTTACCGTAAATAAAGAAAATTTGTTGAATTAATTATTTAGATGCTGCAAACGATTATAGAAATCTTTTCTTTGCATTTATTTTTTTTAGAAAATATCACATTTTATATTTATTTTATTTTATCCAGTTACGTGCTAAAAGTTGCATTTCTTTAAATTTAATTTGCAATGATGGTTTTTTTTAAAATTTGAATTTCCGTCATTGTTTTCTTTTATTTTATCCAGTAAGTGCTAAAAAAACATGGTTAAAATATTTCTTAAAAAAAACACCCTATTTGCAAACACTTTACTGTATTGACATGACTTGCAGGCGACGAGGTATTTGACAATTTCTAAATCCCCTTTGAAATGAATGGCCAATCCGATTTTAAGGAACCGTAATGTTTATTTTGACTTTTCCCTCATTAACACCATTTTGTTAAAAACTATTTTTTTCATTCATTGATTACGTTTATGGACTAACTTTTCAGTATATTTGATAAATGACATCAATATTTTTTGATCCTTGGTGTGTATCCACCAGTTCACTGCTAAGTTACCTTTTATTCTGTGAACTAATTAACCAGAAGCTCCCTATTGCATATTTACTGCATATACACTTTACTGCTTTAACATTTAGGGCAAGGATGGCGATCCACTGGCACGCATGTCCTTCATGTCGCGTGACACAATATTTTGGGCAAGACGCTGATCAAAACGGTTTGCATTTTAGTTCAAAATAGCAAAGCTCGCTATGAAGTATTATGGACGAATGCAAGTGTTCCCATTCTGTTTAAAAAGGACACAGCTATTTGTATGACTTAAAAATTCGCATGTTGGGAGAGAAATTTGGAAAGAATTGTTTTAGTAACTGATAGTGCTTCAAATACGGTGGGCAAAAAATAGTTTCTTTAGTTTATTTCAAATAGTCGTAGGATATTCGATTCTGGAACCCCACTATAATATTCATCAATAAGATTTATGTTTGAAGAGTGGTTTAACATCTCTTGATAATGTGATGGCATTAGTCACAAACATAGTCAACCTCATATCGTCTAAGGCTTTAAATAAGAGAAAATTTGAGTCTTTGTTGGATGACACCATACATAACATTATACACCTAGAACGTACATCTAAGTGTATAATGACCTACTAATGTATAATAATGTTTTCTGGTTAAGCCGCTGGAATGTACTTCGAGAATTTATATATTAATTGGAAGAAATCAGACTATTTCTGCAAAAGGATAAGGGATTGAACAATATCACAGTTGTTGGACGCTATATGGATCTCAAAATTGATGTTTTTTACAGACATATGCCAACATTTCAATGAATTGAAAGCTAAGTACAAATAAAACATTTATTGTCATGATGGATCTCATTCGCGCTTTGAAGCTGAACTTCCAAGTTTAGGAACAATATTACAAAATATAACTACAAATATTTCCTACATTTGAAAAAAAAATATATCAAAGATTTAGAAGCACGCCAAAAACCGGATGAAGAAAAAGTTATTGAAGAATTTATTTCAGTAATTTATTCATTATTCAAAGAATTTTCAACGATGCATTCACAGTTCAAAGATTTATCTAAAACGCTCAAGTTTATTATGCACCATGCCTGATTTGACTTCATTTGATAAACTGAACTTATTCCAATTTGATTAGTTGGAAATTGAAGAATTTGAAATACAACAGATTGATCTACAGTCTTGTTCAATATGAATTCAAAATTTCATTGTAATAAGGAAAAATTTGGAATTGATGGAAAGGAAAAGATTAACAAGCAATATCAGCAAATACGCCAGTAACGAGATTTTGGAAACAGAATTTGATTCAAGACATATTTAATGGTTTGGAGAAGCTGGCTCATGTTATTTAACCATATTTTCAAATACCTATGACTGCGAGACATTATTTGCGTGGATGAATAACACTAAAGATCTTTTGATGGATGACTCAAATTCAATATGCATTCTGTGAAAAGTAACAGCTTGAATCCTAATGTAAGTTATAATCTGCAACAAAAGAAGTCACACTAATATTGCCTTTAATTTAAATTACACGCATAACTAAAACCTTTACTTCTATACAATTCAAAATTTACTTTTTCGTAGTTATTAGTGTTTAGTTTTATTATTTTCGCAATAAACACAAATCAAAATTATTTGATGGCTCGTCTATACTTCATTAAACATTTCTTTAGAAAAAATGGCAAGGTGATCCATAAAGTTTCACCACCCCTGATCTAGAATATTGCGTTACTTAACAATCTTTAAACTCGTTTTAAACTAAACTATAACTAATTTAGTGTTAAAGAACCGTAATGCTTATTATGTTTTCCTTCATCAATAGCATTTCATTAAAAATTAATTTTCAGTAAATACTTAACTTTCATTTGAAATATATTTGAAAATTAGAAAAATATTTTCAACCTTTATCTAGTAATTCAAACATTAAATTGCCGATTTTAAAATTAATAATTTAAAATAGTCATTCACAAACGGTATGATTAAAAATTGAATTTTTACCCAAAAATAAGTGAAGCATATCATGAATTTATCAATCCAACGTGATAGCTAAAACAATGTCATTTACTTAGGAAGAAAAAAAAATACAATACTCCTAAGTAGTTAAAAATCAATGCAAATACAAAAAGCTATTACTACTCTGCACAATGGACTAATAATCCTTATTCAGTGATAGAATGCTAGCTCTATTCATTTTTTCAAAAAACATATTCTTTCTCTTGTTTCTACCTTACTTTAAAATAAATTACTCATTGTTTTTTCTTCCTGATGAATATTTATTCCTTAAAAATTAATATCTTTTGAATTCCATTTATCTATATTATTTTATCAAACGCTCATTATCAAAAGATTGATTTCACCCCGACTACAGATCTATATCCCAGACAGTCTATAAAACTGCTCTCAATAACCTGGTTTCCGTAATTATCTTCAATGCTCAATAACGTATTTGTTTCCAAAATCGCACTCTCTTCTAAATGCTTCCTAACAACACAGCTCCTCGCTTCCCGAGCAATTAATTCCAGTTGACGCTCAAATCGCATTTGAGGAAGTTCGTGTCATTTAGTCCAGAGTGAACTCCGAAACTGGCGCTGTTATTAGGACTTATTAAGAGGTTCCAACTTACTAACTCCGGAGAAGTTCGGGAGCAATTGAGCGGAGCCCCGCTGGTAATTCATGCGCGTCTAGACTGATAATAGGAAGATGAGGAAGAATCATGATATCATCAAGATGAGTTTATTGTGTCGATAAAGAATCAAATAGGGAGATTGTTGCTTTAAGAATTATTATATAAAACTTACTTGTGAATAAAGCTTGGCGATCATATTTTCATAATAAAATTTCAATTTTTGGCAAATTGATTATTTTTTTAAATTTCTCTATCAGTAATGTTTGACGATAAAAATTTTTTTCGAAAATATTCAGTGAAGAATTGTTAAAGTCCAATTAAATATGTGCTATTTCAGAAATTGTAATCATAGACGACTTTTTAAACTTTTCGTTAATCTAGAATAAAATAAATGTGTACGTAATCTATATTTATCAGAAGTTTTTAATGTATTACATTTTAAATCTCCCTTATTGAATAGTCCAGTTAGTTCTCACTACGAATATTTATTACATTTAATAAGAAAAATATTAAAATCTTGTGAGAGTATCATAGAGCAGATTTTAATGCATTAAAATAAGGATATAAGGAAGTGGAAAATTAAAGATGGATATGTTTGAGATTAATATCTGACTAAAGCATGAATCTAAGGTGAGCCGTTTACCAAACATTTTTACATACTCATCAACAAAAATTGGATCTAATTTTTTGCATAAAATTGTGGTTCTTGGATAAGACAGTAAACATATTTCATAGTATGGACGAATAATAGTTAGAAAATATAAATATTTGGAATGAATCCATCTTTTCAACTGAACCTATCTTGTGCACATATGTTATAGATGCCTGTTTACTCTCTCATATACGCAGTATAGAGAAATTATAGTAATCATAAAAAAACCCTTCGCGATTTTGACGAATCTAAATATTTCAGACCTTCTCCATTTCGAAAAATACATTTTTGGAAAATGTGCGTCCATCTGTTTGCTTGTGACAAAGATAACTCAAAACATCTCGAATTAGATGTTTGGTATGTGGTTTTTACACCAAATTTGGAGAGTTCTATCAAATTTGAGGTAAAATCTGTTTTGTGGTAGTTCATCTGTTTGGCAGCTCGAATATAAGTTAACATGGCATTTGCAAAACGAAGAGAGCTAGATAAATGTAATTAGGTACTTACATTTAACACTTGCAGTGTTGACACCAGCCAAATTTTGAGCCAAATACCACTATGGTTTGCTACCTGTCGGCCGGTGCTTTTAAAAACAAGTGCATGCAATAATTGAAAAATGCAATGACTTAGATATCAAATTTGGCAACGAATATAGTTTTGTGCTAAATTTCCGTTTCAATCATTTGTGAAAAATGTATCTAAAGCACAAGTTCAATTTTTTGGATCCTATTAACTTCATGACTAGACCACAATGAAAGGCAGTGCAGGTATCCAGGACCTTGTAATGTTCACCGCAGTCTGTAGCACTGAATGTAATTAAAAAGATTCCCACCTTTTTAACTATGTTATTATCAAATGCAAAAACAATTTCAGTTTGGGTGTTTAGCATCTAAAATGTTTAAATTGACTAATTTTTTTTAATGTTAAAATAACCGATTTATCAGTGTGTGAATAAGCCTGAGTGAATGAATAATTTAGATCTACAGTTTTTATTGTATAGGGTGCGCCAGAGAAACTTACTTATTTGAAAGGTCAATAAAAACAAAAGTACTTCAGTTATTGTTTTAATTCTTTTTTTTATTTGAAAAAACATATCCCAATTTTTTTTATACAGTTTTGAAATTGACATCGGTTAAAGGGCGCCAGCCATTGCGCATACACTGATTAAGTCGATTTTTGAAGTTCCCGCCCTCTCTTTGCAGCATATCAATCGGTATGTTGGCAATGGCGTCTCGAATGTTGTTCTTGAGATGAACAATTGTTCTTGGTCGATAGAATTAAACCAGGGATTACAAAATGAGCTTCATCACTGAAAAAAAAGACCGCGTCTTCAGACAGGATGTCAAGCAGCATTTCACATACATTTTGACGGGCAACAAAATCACTTTCAGTTAATTATTGCACAGCAGCCAATTAATAGGGAGGAAATTGAAGGTCTTGATGGAGAATTTATCGAAGAGTGGTGTCAGAAATTCCCATAGTAGCTGCATGTTTGCGAATCGAACGCAGAACTGACTGCCTCACTCTTTCGACATTTTCCGGAGTTTTAGTGGTCCGCTGATGTCCAATTCTGAGTTTAGTGACACTCCTGAAATGAGTTAACCAATGACAGAATCAAATTTCGGCCAGGAATGGGTCTGTGAGGAGGAATTTCAAAGCGAGACGTTGCGTAGCTACAAGTGAGCGACCGTTAGAAAAGGAGCCCTCGAAGGCCCGTTGTCTCTAGACCAGAGCATGATGGCAACTGACTAGAGGAAAAAACAAACTTGCGGACTTCCCCTCCAGTAGTACCACCTGTCCTCCATCTACCCACCCAACTGACAGCTTGGGAGCTTTTTCAAATAAGTAAGTTTATCTGGCGCACCCTATATTAGTGCTGACTGATTATATTGACGCTACATAGATAACAGTGAAGACATTGCTAATATTTTCTTTCAAGATTTGTTTTCATCATGTGAGAACATGATGCTAATTTGGTTTGAGGTTTATGAAGTTTCAAAATGTGTATGGAATAAATTGGCGATTTATCGCTTTTGAAAATAATTCGGATTCTTCAGTTGGCGATTTTTCGCCAACTGAAGTTACAACTTGATTTACAAATTATTCATTCTCTGAATTCATACGAATTCTGAAATTAATTTAAATCGTTAACTAGTTTAAACTGGTTTGAAACAATCACGAAACTATCTTTTTACTATGTGACGATATTTAGAAAAAAGATGTTTTTATTTTTCCATCTCAAAATAAGTCGAACAAAATAAAACTACTAATGACATTATAAATTTGAATCTAACGTGTACAAAAATGATTAATTTATTTTAATATCTTAAAAAATCTCTCAATGAGTATGATATTACCTACTACGACAACTTTCGTCATTTAACCTGTGAAATCAGATCTGAAATATTATTAACAGGATAACAGCCCTCCTAGACGGTCACACCTTTTATTCAAACAAAATAAGCTCCAGCACTAGGATCTCATGTATGGCGAGCCATCCAAGAGGAAAGTCTCAGGTTTAGCGATAGGGCAGTTAACGTCACAACATCATTATTTCGTCGTAAAAAGGAACTATAAATCGATATTTATGATAGCTTCTCATCCTCGTGAGTGTGTGTGGGTATTTTATTTGCGTACATGTCAGAAAGGAACAGAGTGCTAATCTCTAAGTCAAAGTATCATAACATGATGTTTCAGATTAAATTCATTAAGATTAATTGTATCAGATTTCATATAAAGTATTGAGCAATTTACAGTAAGAATGAAGCCTAAAACATAATAATATTAAACCAATGGGAATAATCTCCTCAAGACTTTGTGGCATACTCTCTAACAAATTTGTCATGCCATATAACATATTACATGGCATTGGCATATAATAGTTACAAAATGCTAACTTTTGTTTAGAATTTAGCACTTTTACTGAATCTGTCGAATGCTACTGACGTGTTATTTGGCGATTAACCCCTAGCGTACATTAATAATATCTAAAAATATAAATTGTGCTTTAGATGTTTTAATCAGTCGATTGAAACAAAAAAAATTGGTCACAACACTGCACTTATAATCATGAAATCCCATATCAAGTTTGGTATAGTTAAGTCATTGCATTTATGAATTATCGCATTTACATGTTTAAGAAAGTGCAGAACAACAGTCAATCTTAGTTGGATTTGGCTCAAAATTTGGTATGTGTTTACACTACAGAGAATACATATGTTTACACGAATTTTATTTATTCAACTCTCTTCATTTTGTATAATTATCGTCTTAACTTATATTTGAACAGATGGACAAAGTTATTTCCTCTGACAAATTTTGAGCAAAATTTGACACAAATATACAAATTTAATGCAAAGATCGTGTCCCAAATTTCTTTCGTCTATCTTAAAGCCTTTTTGAGGTATCTTTCCTTCATATAGATACAGATAGACAAAAGATAAATAGATAGATAGATCCAAAAAAAAAGTATTTCTAGAACTCGGGAAACGTTTTTAAAATTCAAACTCTGTTAAAATCTCAAATTCAAATTCTTTTGTGATTACAATAGTGTCTCTTTAAACGAGAAATGATAAAGTAGAATATACTATCTCTATGCGTGAAAGTAGAAATTAAATATTTTGCAAGTTCATTTCCTTCGAAAAACAGTACTCTTTATCCAGAACGTTGATAATTTCGAGATAAATTGATTTACTTCCTAGTAAATATTTATTTTTCCAGAAGATGTAAACATAAATAATTTTTAATATTATTTGAATTATTTTAGTTTTTTTATTTCCTTCTTGTTTTTTTAAAACATTCCATCTCAACATGTATGATAAGAGGTTAATTCAATTTCTTAGAGCAACATCACTCCCATATGTCTGTTTAGAGTAGTTCTACCTAATCAAATCCGGTATCGTTATAAAATTCCTCTCAATATCCCAGTTCCCTCAGTTATCCCCAAAACTGAATAACATATTTGTTACACAAAATCACGCCGTCCTCTAAATGCTTTCTAACAACGCAATTCCTCGTTTGTAGAGCAATTAATTCCAGTTGACGCTCAGATTACATTTGGGAAAGTTCGTGTAATTTAGTCCAGAGTGAACTCGGAGCCAGAAGTGTTATTAGGACTTATTAAGGGGTGCCGACTCACTAACTCTAGAGGAGTTTGTGAGCGGTTAAGGGAAGATACGTGAGTAATTCTCAACCGTCTGGCTTGTGAGATGTAGATGGTATTAAGGTATAGATATGGCAAAGAATTGTGATGTGATAAATGTCAGGTTGTATTCCGATGGTTATAAGGAAGTATGATTTATTGTTAATAAGTTGCAGCGAAAATTTAAATGCTATTAATTTTTTACTTATTACAGCATGGTGTTAGGAAAATATTAATTTAGATGTTCATGTTTATAAATATATGCTGAGCTTCCATGTCAGTTGCTCTTTTATGATGAAACAAGAGCTGAAAGTTACAAGAAAAAAATATTTAGAAAATAATTAAATTAAAGAACGCCGAAAAATTTAAGTTACTGTGTGTGTATCCTTCTCTCTCTATGTGAATATGTATGTAAGTGTTTGTGTACTTCTGCGAGTGTGTATGTGTGCTTTTGCGAGTGCGTATGTGTGTTTCTGCATGTGCATATGTGAGTGCATACGTTTATAGCTATTTTCGCATGTTATTTTGTGAACAAGATAATTATAATATTGTTTGGATTTTATCCGTCTTGAAATATATAGTTAGATATGTAAAAATCTCGGATGAGTTTGTAAATGGCTCCCTTTGGGGTGTAAATGGTATGCGGGGTGGCTGAAATGTTCTTTTAACTAGGAATTTGCTTCTATTGAAAAAAGAAAAATAAATGCAATTAGTAAAATTAGAGCTTCATTAAAATGACAACTTTTGTTTCAAAACTTTCCGGTAACTGTGACATCAAAGAAGTTAGGTACTGAAAAGTAATTTTCATAAATGACCTAATTTTGACTATTTTTAACATTAATAATTAATGCTACCAGATAGTAATTCAAATGTAAAGGAATCAAATTTTATTTTCTATCTTGTAATATTTTTTAAAGCAGTCTCAGAAAAATTTATTTCTAGCATAAGGGTATTCCCATTCCAACTCTTGAATAATTGTATTTAAAAAAATTGTTATTTCCAAGTGTCTTTGTAAAATAAATTCTGTTGTTGTTGTTACTTATTGCATTTTACAAGCCCGCGGACTGTAAGCGAACGTGAAGTATGAAATAGCTAAGTCGTAATCTTGGCCCTAGTTGGCGCTACTAATAATACAATGGACGCTAATTTAGGCTAGCAGCTTTCAGTCCGTGGGCTTGTAAAACGCAATAAATAACAACGACAACAGAATTTATTCACAAAGACACTTGAAATAACAGTTTTTTTTTAAATACAATTAGTCAAGAGTTGGAATGTGAACTAATTATATTACTGAACTTGCACAGTAATCTGCAATAGTGATCACAGTAATCTGTAATAGATTTGGTGGGAAAATTAATTGAATCTTGTTTAAAATCAATTGCTAATTGACATGAATTCGAATTCAAAAATTAACTTGGCTTAATCGACTAAAAATCAAATACAAGGTATTTAGCTCAGCTATTTCCAATAAATATAGCAAAATACGAAGAAATCTTTTTAAAGAAACTTCTAAATAATCCTGTAAATTACATTATTTCGCACATGAACGGAAAAGAGCTTAAAATATCCAATTAATTCTAAGCACTCCCAAGTTTTGTTTGAATAAAAGTTAGTTATATGTTATTGCCGCTGGGAAACATTCAATTAAGAAATCATTAATGTTAAATACGAGATAGTAATTAACAATAGCATTCGAGAAAAAATAAAATGAAAGATAATTGAATATTGAGACAGAATGTCTATTCTGTTTTATGAAGATATTAATTCATTAGTAAGAAAGTAAAAGTCAAGCAAATTAAACTGTCTCTTAAAATGTCGTTTCCTAGACGCAGGCGTTTTTATCTGTTTTGTCATTGTCATTATCTTTTATTAGAATTTATCATTTACTATGTTTTTATTTTGGTTTGAACAGTTTCTGAACGCCTTGTCATTAAAATCGGCAAGAATAAATTTAAGGTTAATAATTGAGTTTATTATAAGGAAGGAATATTTGAAAAGTACAACCTGGAATATTTTTTTTTCTGTTCTTTCCCCCTTTTTTTTTTTTTTAAAGAAAAGTGTTTTTTTTAAAAAAAAAAAATTATAAATTTTTTAAAAAAAAGTTATAAATATCGATTCCTTCTAAGTTACTTTTGAGTCATAAAATATACTTCATTGAGTAATCAGAAAAATGATGAATTTCATGAATTCAGAAAAAAATTCACATCTTAGTAAAATTTTATATTAATTAAATAAACAAGCATTAACTTTCCAAAACTTTCTTGCACGCTGATTAATATAGCTGTTTTCTTCGCTCTTAGCATAAAATTCTGGCAATACTGTGAATACTACTAGTGCTCAAATTTTCATTTTCAGAGTCCTGCAAATGGGAATTGTGTGCTTCGTACTGTAGTAAGCAGGATGAGTATTTATGCATGAGTCGTATTACTCAGGCAAAAATAATTAAGAAAATGTCAAATTGAGTGCAATTTTTGATAATTAATCAACTCCTATACAGTTGTTAAACAAAGTCACATATAAAATTTGGATGTGTTTCATCCAATCGATTAAAAATAAAAACTGACTTAAAAATACACTTATGGTCACAAAACCATATATCAAATTTTTTAAATTTAAATCACTGGTTTAAATTTTTCTAATATATTTTGAAAGGAAAAAATAAAGATTTACATATCAGTTTGAGAGACAATTAATTAAATAATTGATGTTTCCTTCAATAATTAATTATCTATAAATAGCATAAAATGAAGTAACCTGAAAGCGTCTGTTTCTTTGAACCACAAAAAACAGGAGAAATATTTAATGGATATTGGAGAGATTTAAACCATTTTGTAGTGCATTTATTGGAGAAGGTTTCAGTACATTAAAGTCATATCAAAATAAAAAAGGGAGTTTTATAATTGTGATTTTAATTATTCTGCGCATGCGCAAATAGCAAGAGTTGCGGTATGCTTATGCGATACGTTTCGTTGTTTAAGTCTGCTTTTAAACTGCAATCCAAATCTCTTTATGTCCCAAAAGAAGGAATTATAATCTTGGCCGGAATACCTTAAATGCCAAAAGGCTTCATTCTATAAAAAACTGTTTTGCAGCTATTTTTGAAAATTTCTAAATATATTTTTATCTTTGTTTGATGTTGCGAAACATGCCTATGTCGTATAGGGTGGAGACTAGAATGTTTAAAGCTATTTTTCCTTCCTGGATAATAAATACATCACGGGCAACGCCGTGAAGGTACTGCTAGTTAATTTAAAAGTCGAAAATGAATTAAATCAACATTGCTCCAGACAAAAATTGTTAGTTATCTTTGCTTCTAAAATTTGATCTCTCTTTTTGTATGCTCTGGCAATGGTTCTTCGTATGACCTTTTTATCCACAATTATAAAAAGGTTTCATTTACTTGCGAAAGATTTATTTTTCAAAGGTTTTGTTTGAATTTGAGAAATTATGGGGTGAGCATCGTTTTAGAGGCTTGATCAAGAGTGATCGATGTACTACCAAACATTAACCATCTAAATGTGTCAGAAATGTACCAAAAAGCTATTCTATTCAATGCATTTCATGACACTGAGTATCGGCCTTCATACCAGATCGAATATCGTACTTCAGCGCTCATGTTGACAAGTGAGCATTTGCTTTGCTGTTCAATCACTGGAGCTTAGAATGGTGGAAAAAGGTTCTGTTTTTAGATTATTCTCGTTTTTTATCGCACCAGATCGCTGGATGCTGGCGTATTCGCCTGGAGATATAAAAACACATACAAACTTCCAGATCTCTGGGCTGTGTGTCAACAAGATGGAGGAGGCAATTCAACGGTCTTGGGTATTTTTCTGAGGCAGGATATAGGTTCATTAACTTCTGTGACAGGTACCCTCAACAACTATCAACACTTATCCATTATTGTTAATTAGGTATAATCTTACAAGGCAACTATGCGACATGTAAATGATGACGTATTTCAGTAAGATAATGATAAATGTCGTTTGTCCAGAATTCCCCGTGCATGATTCTCGGAGCATGAGGAAAAATGTCAGTTAGTACCCCAGCCTCTAAATAACCCAGAACTTAACCCTGTGAAAATCTGTCGGGACATTTCCATAGATACATAAGACAGAAAGACCCGGAAACTTCATGAGTTATTTCCAAGTAATCACCGAGTCCATGCCCGCCACTTAGCTGCAATTTTAACTGCAAGAGAAGGCTATTCGATGGATGGTCATGATATTTTGATTTGACTGTGTATTCTTTTT
>JAPMOQ010038519.1:0-17791 GCA_026543055.1 Argiope trifasciata
ATATATATCTTGGGAGCGCTTGCATTTGTGAAGTAAATCTATTGTCTCATTTCACTCTACAGATTCAGTTTTACTTTCCCTAATACGAAACATAGAAGAAGTGGGAAATCGTTAAAAAAATGAATTCATGATTTCGGCAAAACGTTTCAGATCTCTTTGAGAGCGAAATCATTATGTTTGTTTGCCTGATAGTCTTCTTATGAACAAAAAATCATTTTGAACTAGAAGGCTGAAATTTGGTAGATCAGGTTATGATAAAATGTACAGATTTCTATTAAATTTTATAAGAAGCTCATCAGCAGAAAGCCTCTCTGTCAGACTGTGTGGTAACATCTTAATAAGCCAGTAACAGCCACTAGACACTAGAGTTCGCTTTTGTCGAATGGATAAGTTTCAAACCCAAACATCGCAGGTTCGATCCTTGGCGGAATTCAACCTACACATTGGCACAATTCCGCCAACACCCATCGCCACCGCCACAACTGTTCGAATACAAGTGAACTCAATAACTACAAAACCTAAAGATCTAGGTAAATAAAATGTGGTGCACAGGTGAACATCTAAAATTTAGATATTTATGAATTTTGAATCGAATCTATCAGATGGTTGACCGCTAGTCTATATGCACTTTTGTGAAATCAATAACTCATGAATACAATGATTTAAATCAGTGAAATTCTTGTAACTACAATCGTAATTTTTTTACCAATCAACTGCCAAGAAAATGTATTATTCTCGAGTAAGATTCAGTAAAAATGTTAGATGTATGCCAAATATTCGTATTATCATTCCTTCAAACCGGTTTAAACTGGTTGATTCATGACTTAAATTAATGAAGACAATTCGTAAGAATTCAAAGAATGTATCATTTGAAAATCAAGTTGTCACTTTAGTTGGCCATAAACCACCAAATGTGACAATCTTCTGCATTATTTTATAACCCTATTTTAATTATTTGAAATGATCCCTGAACCAGCAATGTTTATCGATTAAACAAACAACATTTTAGTTTGTTTGGTTTATTTTAAAAAACCGTCAATACTATTTTTAAACGGCAATAAACACTGTGATTTCCCAAGGGAAAAACTGCAACAGCAGACGATAGATATTTCAAAAGCTATACAATGAAAGCCGACTCCAAAATAAAACTGCATTAGCAGACGATAGATATTTCGAGAGCTATACTATGAAAACCGACTCCAAACTAAAAATAGAAAAAGGGATAAATCGGCAATTTGTCGACCACGCGTTTTGAGACTTTAACAATTCGGTGCTTTCACAGTTTGAGCCTCCAAAAACTCAAGCGAAAACTACATCGTGTCTCACATGATAAAAACCCATTCATTTGCTCTCCAGAAAAGGTGTCCCTTCACCTCGCAGTGTGCGCTAATGATCTGTCGGCATCGACGTCAAATGATCCGATCCTTCAACATCTTCCCAGCATTGAATGAAAGGAGATTTTATGTGGCATTGCTTTTTAAATCCCCGGAGACCTTGGCGCGAGAAGCAGATCATAATAGATCACACACCCATGTGCCCTGTCTCCATTTGTTTTGTGCCGATGCTGATGGTTTCAAGGACTCGTTGATTTGGGGCAGAAAGAGACTGCATATAAAGCTGGCGATAACATTACTTCTGTGGACATTGTCACTAAACTTAAGGTGCGCCTACACACTTGAAACTGCGAAAATCGTTCAAAATATCGAATATTTTTTTATTGCTTCAGAATGCTCCCTTATTCTTTAGCTTTCAAACGATACCAAGACGTTGTCAATATTCAGGATATTTCTCGAGTTTATAAGGATTTTTCTTGAGGTACTTTCACTAAAAACTCTAGTTTCGGTTTCTTTAAACTCCTTTTATGAAGAATAATATTTTTTTACTATGTTGCTTCATTCAAGTAATCATAACTCAACAAAAAATTAAACCAAATACAATTATTTATACATAAAAATAAGCTTCATGAATGAAACCGTGGATGTTTTGTGCCTCCATCAAAGTTATATTTATATAAAGAAATTATTAATTGCTATTTAGAAGTTAAAATGACAGAAAAAAAATCTCGTTTTTTCTATTCATCGTTGCGGAAAAATTGTGAAAAAAATTGTATATTTTTATAACTTGATCTTTTTAATTGATCCTCGTGCACCACAAAGTATCACACGGGGCTTACAGAGGTAAGTATTCAACACATAACAAAAAGAAAATAAGACAATTTAACAGTTGTGAAGAATTAAAAAAAGAATAAAATAGAAATTAGAATGAAGCAGACAACATGAAGATGAATATAAATCATTATTTCCTACTATAATGGTGTGTCTGTACAAATTAGAATAATATACTAAATTAGCTCCTTAAATATTAATTAAATAATTAATAATTAGTGTAATGTGATCCATGAATTGAGCCTAAACATATATTAATGATCTACTGAAAAAAAAACAGAATTTTCAAAATTAAAATTTTTAAAAAATCGTCTAGTGTGTACATGCTCCATAAATTTTTATACAACCTTTATAATGTAAAAGTGGCAGTTGGTGAGACATTTATCATATATTCAGCTATTTTGACACAAAGTTTCTCATTTTATCGACACAATTTTTTTTGCGAAAGCATCTATGTTAGAAACATAAATGTATTTAATATAGAAACACTGTTGCATGAAAATATTTTTCTTGTGATATATTTTTTCAATCATCACGATTGGGAGAAATTTCCCAATAACGCTAACTCTAGTTTCTTCTTACAGAATTGGGATTTGTTTGGATTTCTCCGGCGCAAGAGCCATATTTTGACTATGCTGCGCCAAACCATTGTTAAAACCATATCAATGTGCAATAATTAAAAAACGGGCAATGTATAAAAATAGCTTTAAAAAACGAAATTTAAATGAGTGCATGAATTTGATAAACTTTAAAAATGCAAAAATTTGAGCATGTGGTGTCTTGTCAAGTAATAAAGGTAGTGGGGGGGGATCTCGTTTTGAAAAAATATCAAACGCTGAGCAGTGAAATGTGGGCACTCTGATATTATATGTTGGACAGACATTTGACAGTCACATTGAGAGCAAACAGGTGGTGGTTCACCCATGAACAAATGAAGATGTGTGTATCTGGTATGCCCAATACGTAAACAAGTTAACACTGTGTCTGCTTTTCGTTTCGGTAATGAAGACCAGGGTTGTACATAAGGTTTTATGGCATGTAATTTATTGTTAGTTTCAAGATCCCACTGAGATATCCATTTGGAATAAAGAAGTCTTTTAATGTGCTTATTTAAGTCGCCTTCAGGAATAGATGTGATCACTGGAATATTTGCCAATTTAGCAGCCTTGTCTGCCTTCCTTACAGAATTTGACTAGCCATTTAGTGTTACTTCCATATTGAAGAGAAGAAGAAATAACGTTGAGAAATTGAACACCTAAGATATTTCAAAGAAATAGCGGAATTTTGAACATGAATATAAAACTTTTTCTACACTTGAGTTGTGCTTTATGCTGTTTGCACCTGTCATGCAGCTGAACACACATGCGAATATTGTTAACACAATTCGCAAAAGTTTTGATGTGGTGTTCATTTTGAACAAGTTTTTGTCAATATAACGCGTCATTCGGCAAGCGCTTAGAATTGAATAATAGTTAATGGATGCGTTATTATTTTCTGATCTTTTAATAAACTATTGTAATAAGTGTGTTTTGTACAGGAATCTGAGACATAAAAAAAGAGGTTTCAGGCAATAAATTTTCATTATAATATCTACTCAAATTTTGTGGACCGCAGTTGAAAATTTTGTGTATGGTACAATGCTATGATGTCGCCGTTCTGGCATAGGGGTAACGTGTCTTCCCCGCGTTCTGGACGCCCCGGGTCTGAGTCCCAGTTCGGGCATGATTCTTCTTCTGTGATCTGTCTATGAGGTGTGTGAATATGCTCCCCAGTAAAAAGGGGTTTTGCAAGGGAATGTGAAGAATGAAGTAGCTAAATCGCAGTGTTGGCGATACTATAAAAACAAGAGACACTCATTTCTGCTTAAATTGCTGACAGATAACTATCGGCAGGCTTGTAAAATGCCATAAGTAACAACATAATGCTGTGATTACGAAACTACAAAGTTGCGCATCAGGGATTCAACTCTCGTTAATATTTTTTCTTTAACCAAACTGCATGTTTCAAAATTGTATTTTTTTTATAACAGCCATTTGTTTACAGGCTACATTGGGAAAATGGGAAACTGGCAAGCATGATACTGAAATTTTTGATAAATCCAAATTTCTCTTTTACTTTTTAATATGTGACGATAGAAATATATTGTAATCTTCAAAAACATTCGAACTTCAGATTTTGAAGAAATTTTAATAGTTTAGATATCCACAAGTAATGATTACACATTTTCGGCATTATGACTATCGGTGAATGCGATAACTTAACAACGCTTTGAGTTAGATGGATGAAATTTGATTTATTATATTAAAATTAAATTTGTGAATTTCAACCAAATTTTGGAGAAAATACAATGAAAAGAAGTCTATCTGTTTGATTGGATACATGTGAATTCGATAACTACAAAATGTTATGTAAAGAGATGTATAGCCAAAATTTGATACACCATTTAAATTAACATAGATCCTTATCGAAATCTGAACGAAATCCGTAAATAGGTTTACCGCCTGTTGGGTTGTACATATACTAAATACATTAGCTCATAAACACAATGACTTAAATCAATAAAATCTAGTGAATTATTTTCTGACGACAACGCATAATTTATATGAAATTTTAGCTTAGATTAGGAAGGAAAAAAAAGTGCTCAAAGTGCTTATTTGCATGAAAGATTCAGAACAAAAGCCAATTAACGCCGACGTTCTATATTACGACATTTTTGTTTTCTCACTACCACACCATTTGCGCACTTACTTGAAGTACAAAAATTTATTCCAATTTTGAGTCGAGGGAGGTCTCCTTTTGATGAGAATTCGAGAATGATTCACAGAAACCACCCCCGCTTCCTTAAATCTATGACAAACGGTCGAATTCCGAGGCAGCTGGTTATCGAATGTTAGTTGAGGACGAGATGTTGGTAACTTAGAACAAATCCATAATTTCCGAAACGATTCATTGTTTTAGAGGATGATTCATTGTCATTGGATTATTTATTATCTCAGTGATCCTCAAAGTTCGCATTCAGAGCAATCAATTGTCTTCGTTTTTGTTGTAATAATTCATTACTTTAAAATGCCTGCAAAAACTGTTGAATTATTAATAGTTTTTGGTTCTGTTTCCGTAATTAGTTTCGTCTCCTCTTACATAGCTAATATATATATATATATATATATATATATATATATATATATATGTGATTTTTTCAAATCGGTTTAAACTAGTAAATGACTTACATTAATTCGGACAAATGATAATGCTCTCATATGATAAATTGAAATTTGCGATAGCAGATATCTTTTTTGTGTTGCTTTTTTAACGTTTTTGAACAGAAATCCCGAATTAAAATGCTTTCGAATGAAGATTTTTATGGACGAATGAGAATTTCGCGATTTCTCCGGACGTCTTTAATTTTCGGACCCGAAGCATCTCGCGCCAAGATCAACTGCATTCCCACAGCTCGTCCGTCATCGAGCCATCGGATGTCGCATAAACTTTATATACGGATGAGTAATTTGCTGCCGATAAGAGACAGCTCGGAGGAGGTTCCGAGAAAACCACCCATAAAGATCTGCGGAGGGAAAATGTTTATTAGGTGCTAGAAGGGCGAATCCCAGATTTAATGGCACCGATGATGTGAGGAGCACTGATGACGGTTAATTGATGACGGTTGTCATCCATTCGTCCTCCGCATTGTCTTCGTCAGATGTCTTTGGCCAACGCGGCAAATTTGAAAATAAATAAATATGCGTGAAATGTAATTGGAGGCATGGGGTAGAAATGTAGCAGTCTGAATGAATGGCATATAACAGGGACGGTGAACCAGTGGCACGCATGCCATAGATGGCACGCGACAGAATATCTTGGGCACGCCGCCGATCGAAACGGTTTGAATTTTCCAGTTCGCGAAACGGCTTGCATGTGACTTCATTTGATAAACTGAATTTGTCCCAATTCGATCGGTTGGAAATTGATGAATTTGAATTGCAACTGATGGATTTCCAGTCTAGTTCAAAATGAATTTAAAAATTTATTGAAACAAGTGAAAAAGTTGGAATGGATTGAAACAGAAAGATTAACAAGCAATATAAGTAAAAATGCCAGTAACGAAATTTTGGGAGCATGAAATTCGATTCCAGACGTATCTAACTGTTTGAAGAAGCTGGCTCATGCTATTTTAACTACATTTTCATCCATTATTTTCAGAGATGAATAACATGAAAGTCTCACTCAGAAACCGTTTTGCAGATGACTCCCATTCAGCTTGCATTCTGTTAAAAAGTAACATCATGTAATCTTGATATAAGCTATGAGTCATCTAATCTGCAGCAACAGAAGTGACACTAATGTTATTTTAATTTGAATTACACGCATAACTAAAATATTTACCACTATACAGTACAAAATGTATTTTTTCGAAGTGAATAAAGAGCTTTGGGATTATTAGTTCTTAGTTTAAATATCTTCCTAACAATCACAGACCAAAATTATCTGATGGTACATCTATACCTCATTAAACATTTCTTTAGAAAACATGACATGTGGATCCACAGAGGTTCGTCATCGTTAGTAAATAATAAAAATTATAATTTGCTTTACAAAATCGATGCAAGATCTGACTTATTAAAAGAAAAGTGTTTCACAAAAGAAAATATTCAGTATCATATCCTTCTTAAAATCTAACTATCTCGTCTGACGAATCAACGATTATTTATTTATTTGTCTTCCTTAAAATTTCACCAGAGCAAATTGATATATTTTTCCTCTCTTGCCTAGTGACTAAAATACGTTTTTAGCAAGGTTCGATTGTCATTCTTATAGCATTTTTTTTCTCCATTTCAATTGAGAAATTTAGCTAAGCTTGTAATTATCATTTTCATTTAGAGGAGACATTTTTATGAAAACTGGTTTCTCTTACATCATAAACAAATCCATCGATAGTCAACTCTTTACTTTGCAAGTTACTCATTATTTCATTGAATCAACTTTTAAGTGAAACTTCTTGGCTTCAAATATTTTTAAACTTATTTTTCTGTTTTGAAAAAAAAATGAAAAAAAAAAAATTGCTTGTTACTTATTATATTTAAAAAATAGTATGTATTCGAAATTCGAATGGTAACCCAAACAAGCTCTTAACTTTGTGTTACTGTATACTACATGCAAATTCTATTGAGAAAAGTAGGCAAAATATTGTAACTGATAATACCATTTTGATTTGATTGTCCATGTTTTCCTAATATTTGAGTTTTTTTTACACTTTAAGGCTTGATTTTAAAGAAAATGTAGGTGCAGGCTGATTAGAATTTTATAATATGTGAAATAACAGTTTAGAAAGTTTTTTAGGAACGAAATAAAATTTACCGACATGAGAGACAAAATTTAGAGGTCCGCTCAATCCACCAACCTAAATTACAGCAGTGTCAACAGCTTATTAAAAACATTTTGCCTTGCAGGAATTTTTGTTTTCGCTTATTTACGCCCTTACCGCTGACTCATAGCATGGCTATTTGAATAAAAACTTTTAATAGAACATTGAACTACATGAATATGAGCATCATGAACTTTTCACGTTTATAATATAGATTGATTCAGAATGAATAGGACAAATGAGATCACGTAATTTGAATTTTATAACTGACTAACTATTACCCGCGACTCTGTTCGCGTGGAAATTTTGTTGTAAATGTAGAAAAACTATCAAATAATGACAAATTAAAAAAATGAAACCTAACCTTAAAAACGATACATTTAAAAGAATAAGTATATACGAAAACTGTGTAACATAAATACAGTTTATTAACAAAAACACACAACTAACTTAAAAACAATTTATTTGCATTGTATACTCAAAATAAAACAGAATAACAAATCAAGTTCGGGCAAATCCATTTTATTTATGGACCGAGATGGAGATGGCTACAACAATATTACACACATCATTTTTAAACTTTTCATTTAAATGAAAACACAGTTGTCAGCAATCAAGGGCGAACTTTCAATGACAGTTGGTGTAATGCACATGCTTGACTTTCCTACGCCAGAAGAAGTAAAGCAATGCTAATTAGAAATTTTTTATTCTGTTTTCTTTTTATTTCAAAGTACTTCAGAATGAATCCGAAATATTGGTCAGTTAACAACATTTGATTTTAAATACATCACACGCTAAGAAAATAAATAAAATCTTTTGAAAAAAAAAAAAAAAACTGGAGTCTTACTCATCTTTGGTGGAATTTGGCCTCAACTTTTTGGTGCGAAAGTTAGTTTTTAATGAACCACTCAATGAATCGGAATAGAAAGTAGCCTATGCTCTATTCCAGACTGTAATATATCTTTGTACTAAATTTCATCCAATTCCGTTCAACCGTAAGTGAATAGCAAACATCCAAACTTTCACATTTATAATAGTAGTATAGATAACACACAATAAAGATATATTCTAAATGCTCTTGACCGACTCGACAATTACTTCGAATGTTTATTAAATCACTTATTTTAAATATTGTTTGGTAGAAATGCCTATTAATAAAAAGATTCGACAGTCACTTTGTAACTTTTCGAATCCTTATTAACAGCTATATTAAGAGAAGGCTTGTTTTTTCTGTCCGGTAGTTCCGACTTCTTTAACGAGGGTCCTCACAATGACATCATTCATTTTCGAATAGGAAGACGTAATAGCCGAGCTGCTTATTAACATACACGCCCTGCCTTTTATGATTTTTTTTTCTCTCCGACAGATCTTTTTACAAAGTTCAACAACTGTGCTTCTTTATCGATTGCCCCCCCCCCCCCCCCTCCCGCAGATGGGAGCTCCATTCATAAAATCGGAGGGTATTTCCCGTTGTTGTGACTAATTATGCTGATTGGAGATAGGAGTTGAATTATTTTCCTATGACGTCAGCTGTCGGTGGATCGAGTAACAAACACTGGTTCAAGAATGAAAAAAAAAGTAGACTTTAAACTGCGAGTTTGTGTAGCGTTTAATTTGCATATTAAATCTTCTCTTTCACGATGTTTTTTTTAATAATTATTTGCGGTTTTTGTGACTTTATTTCATCGCTGGTGTTCTTAGCTTTTTTTAAAAATTTATTTACTTAATTTTTTTGAGTAAAATGTTTCTCAACGCATAAAGGTTTTTATTTTTTTCCACAAAATGTTATGGTTACGGAAGTGAAGAGCTGCTGTTTTTTGTTGTCTTCCCCTCCTCTTCCCCCGCTCATCTTTTAAAAACATTAACTGCTTTTTTTTAATGAAATCTTCGTTCTTTTTTTTTTAAATCACATTTTTCAAAATGGTGCAATACAGACAGTGACAAATGAGTGTCATTTGAATACATTTGTTTTAAGGATAAAAAATAAAATCATTTGGATAAAAAAAATGAAAGCAGCATTCTTTTGACAAAATAAAAGTTCTAAAGATGATACGAAATCTTCCATGGACTTAAGTGCTATGGGAGCGCATGAATTTCGCTCTGTATTCTAGATCTGCATGAAGAGGATTGTTTTTTCTGGGAAGGAAACCATCTCCATCGTCATAACATAGGTGCAGTTTTCCAGCATGATAAATCACGTTTATTTAAGAATGAAAAGCAATTCCAGCTGTCCATGCGAAAGTCTCTACGTCTGTGCTTGTTTTTTTTTTTTATTCCTGTTCTCAGGCAGCTAAAAACAAGCTGGGAAAAAAACTTGTTCTCGTGCTACACATTAGCATGTTAATATTTTAGACTCCATTTGTCAGACTTGTCTTCATCTGACGTTTTTGCATCCGTCTTGTCATTCTGTACGTAACAAGTTTTATATCTCTCAAAAAAGAGGTAAAATGCTTGCATTTTTGCTAATCTGATGGTTATTTTTACTGCACTAATTTCTCTCCTTTGTTTTTCTTTCATTGTTTTTTTTAATCATGCAACTTGTAATCTATATAATACTAATTTTTTAAAAAAAATTATCATGCTGAAAAAGGCACCTTTAATTTTTTTTCATAAGAATTGTTATTTACACTCGATATGAATGTAATTCTAGATTTTGAGTAACGAAGACAATCCATAGTTTCAAAAGAATAATTGTTCGGTAAATGCCATAATCTGTTAACAGATACTTAGCAGACATTTCCTTTTCAGGCATTTTATAGCTGTTACAAATTTTATTTCTGTTAAAATATTATTAAAAGTAAAAGCAAACAAATTTTCTCTTTGATAAACATATTTTATTAATATTATTTTGTATAATAACTGATTAATTGTAAACATATCGAAATCTGGCAATAGTTTGTAAATTGTGATGTGAAGTTAGAAGAATAAACGAAACCGATGGAATTCTAAAATGCTTGGAGTCTTTTTTTTTTTTTTTTTTTTTGATTTTTCAAGTATATAAGATGTTCTGCAAGCTACAGAAAATTATATATATAATTTCAAGCTTAAGAAAACGGTTAGTTTTCCAGAAAGCATCTAAAATAAAAATCTGGATGACATGCACTTAGCCAGTAATTTGAGAAAAATATGCAGACTTCCTAAATTTTTCTTTTATGCATCCCTTCTGCTGATAACGGAATCAAAAATTCCGAATACATTATCACTTTCGAATCTTGATAAACAAAGAAGTTATAATGTTTCAAAAAGGCACTTAAAACATTTATATAGAAAACTTACTTTCATATTTTTCAGAAAAAAAATTCAATGAATAATAAAGTTATAATAAGATATATCTTGTTTGTTACAAAAATTCTTTAAAAAGTCGATTTTCCACTTCCGTTGCATACATCTCCGTCTGCGTGTTTCTCCTATTTGTGAGAATGAAGAAAGAGGTCAGGAACCTTCTCTACATATTTAGTTTTTGTAATCTTTTATTATAACTTATAATTATTATTATTGTAACAGAAGCCAAGCTATTTTCTTACATTTAAGTACGTTTTTTGATGAAACTTTGCAAATGTAAGTACATGTGTATATGCAATAGTTAAAAAAATAAACACGCACACGTGCCACTTTTTTTGAATATGTGTGGGTGTGTAATGATATTCCAAACTTGAATTTAAAACAAAATTAATTTCCTAAGTTTTATTTTAGTTTATTTCATAGTAATTTCATTCTAAAATATTCTCTTATTTCCTGATCCGATTCCACGTTATGTACTTAAATAATTTTAAAAAAATGCTTTATAAAAATGTTTAGTCAGCTATTCCCTCGCCGCTAGTAATTGATAAAAATTGCTGACTTAACAAATAGTTTTTTGAAAAAACCCTGGGTTGTTTTCCTTATTTGTGATTGACGTGTCGGAATCCTTATCCGAATCTAGATAGTATAGTAGCACTGCAAACAATATTTTCCCTATCAAAACAGGGTATATAAGACGAGGGAAAAGTAATTTCTGCCTATTTGTTCGCCACTTCTGCGTGTGCAGCGGTGCGTAGTGGTATTGTCTTGTAGAAGGCTTTTTGTAAATAAAGTTACCCGGGAGAGAGTAAAGTAACATCGAAGCATAAAAAGTCTTCTCGTCTCTCTCTCTCCTTATATATATATATATATATATATATATATACACCAAGAAAATCCCAACACCAAGAAAAAATTATTCTACAGTAATGAAATTTTAGGAATACATTTGTTTAGGTAACATATTTAATTGATTAAAGATTCAAGATCACAGGTAGAGCCATTGGCAAGAAGGAGCATTTCAAATGTGAAATGTTGGTACATTAGTAATCGGTGTAACCGCCAGAATTTTGAATGCAAGCATGCAAACGTGCATGCATTGTGTCGTACAGGTGTCGGATATTAGTTTGTGGGATGGAGTTCCATGCCTGTTGCAATTGGGCGGTCAATGCAGGGACGGTTAATGCTGGTTGTGGATGACGCTGGAGTTGTCGTCCAATGATGTCCCATACGTGCTCGATTGGAGAAATACCTGGTGATCTAGCAGGACAAGGCAACATGTAGACACTCTGTAGAGCATGTTGGGTTACAGCAGCGGTATGAGGGCGAGCGTTATCCTGTTGGAAAACATCCCGTTGAATGTTGTTCATGAATGGCAGCACAACAAGTTGTATCACTAGACTGACGTACAAATTTGCAGTCAGGGTGCGTGGGATAACCACGAGAGTGCTCCTGCTGTCATACGAAATTGATCCCCTAACCATAACTCCAGGAGTAGGCCCTGTGTGTCTAGGTCGCAGACAGGTCACTAACGGGCGTTCACCTGGCTTCCTTCTAACCAACAAACGGCTATCACTGCGACCAAGGCAGAACCGGCATTCATCAGAAAACACAAGAGATCCCCACTCCGTCCTCCAATGAGCTCTAGCTTGACACCACTCACGTCGCAAACGGCAATGGTTTGGAGTCAGTGGAATGCACTGTACAGGGCATCTGGCTTAGAGCTGTCTTTGAAGTAGCCGATTTGTAACAGTTCGTTGTGTCACTGTGGTGCCAACTGCAGCTCGAATTTCAGCTGCAGACGCAGTACGATTAGCCACAGCCATACGCCGATTACGGCGGTCTTTCCTCTCAGTAGTACCACGTGGCCACCCGGAACCTGGTCTTCTTGTGGCAGTACCTTCCCTTGACCACTGCCGCCAATACTTATGCATAGTGGATTCATTCCTGCCAAGTCTTTCAGCAATATCGCGGAAAGAAAACCCACCTTCTCGTAGCCCTACAACACGACCTCGTTTAAACTCAGTGAGCTGTTGATAATGGCTTCTTCTTCTTCTCAGATGCATCCTTGACTAACATTAACTCACTACGTCAAATCTCAACTGTAAATAACGATCACGAACCTTACAGCCATTATTTAAAGCAAACCTCATTTACATGTTCATAGTATCACTACTAGCGCCACACGCGTAGCTCGAAATTCGAATCGACGTCATCTTTCAGATGTATAAACACGCCTACCAAATTTCGTTTATCTAGCACAGCTCCTTCCTAGTGTTGGGATTTTTTCCATCAGTGTATATATATATATATAATGATATTTTTAACAGCTATTTTAAATCCAAATTAATTTCTAATGTTTTATCGTAATTCAGCCCAGAGTAACTTCATTCTAAAATATTCTCTTATTTCCTGATCCGATTCCATTCCTCTACATAATTAATTCAAGAAATGTTTTGTAAATATCTGGGAAGACAAACCATCTCTTAACTTCCAGGTTTTCAGATGTAACAAAAGGTTTTAAAAAAATGCGTAGCATTTAAATTACAATATTTAGATAGCTTATTATTTTATGTTGTTATACTCATTTCAGAAAAGAAAAAAAAGTTTTACTATTATTATTTGAAATTGTCATTCAAACCACGAAACCGTAAACGAAGTGTATAAAATGCCCAGCATACCTGGAAAAGACTTAATTGTTCCACAGGGGCGGGCTGGAGGGAGGTGCTGAAATGAGAAGGGGCAAGCCGAGCGTCACGACCCAACCGAGATCTCAATTCCAGTCCTCTGAAGTGATTAATCAATGCTTCCCGCAGAGTGTTGATCCAAATGCGCCTCTTATCGCATTCGGGTGGTTGAAAGCAATCACCTGTTGCTACATTCACCATTAATAACTCATTTTTGCGAGTTGACGCCTTGCATCCATTGCTTAATGGCCCATTCGTATTTGCCCGTTGAATTGAGAACCGAACAAAGGCAGATTTCACATTGGCATTAAAAAGATGTTAAATTAATTATTGCTTCTTTTTTAGATGACACAATAATTTACTTGATAGTGAAAATTGTTGCTTGGGTGAAATGACTTGAGGACACAGGCTGTCTTTTTTGGGGTTTATCTTTTAACATCAACAACAAAAGGCACGTGATTACACCATAGATCAGTGGGCCTAGAAAACTAAGCATAAAATCTATCGGGAAAGAGAGCCAAGATCACACTCCCTCTCGTACGAGGGTCAATATCGCTTCAAAGAAAAATATTCAATCCAGGTTAAATGCGTAATGGTTTGTCGGTTCGAATAGAAACCTCAAAAAGTAGAGGATGAGGCAACATTGAACCCATTATTTATTTATTCATTTAAGAAGCGAGTCGATAGAAAAGAAAATCCTTCCACATGACACAAAAAAGGCACCAATAGAAGAAAAAACACAAATTAAGGAAAAAAGACCCACAAAATAAAACGCACACACACAAAAAAATCTTATACATCTCAGAAAAAAATCGAATGCAGTAATGGAATAAAAGTCCTGTTTCAATTCGGAAGTCGAAGACATTTAAATTGATAAACATGAAAGGAGCATAATAAAGTACGAGAATGAAATCAGATTTATCAGTCTTTCCTCTGAATTCTCGAGACTGAAATTGCTGTCCATCCTCGGGAAGCCTACTATATTCGAGAAAGTTCTTCCCATTGGCTTCGAGAGGCGTATAGTTAATTTGACAATTACACCAATGAACACTTTTTGCAACAAGTACGGTCCAATATCAGTGAATTTATTACTTCTGTGTTTTCACTCAACCCGTCATACGAAACACTATGCTCCCTTTCTTGTCTGAAAGTTTCATATGCAATTTAATGAAATTCCCATGGTTTAGTGTGTGCAGCCACCACTAGATGTTTGGCAGTTTTTTTTTCGGCCCGATTACAGATTTTGTAAATATCGCATTTATTTATATCGTATTTGTCTGAGATTTTTTATTATTTTTTTGCCTTTGGTACCTTTCTGTTTCTCCAGGAATATTTATTGTATTAAGCTTACACTAAAGCATTTCCGCATGATTTGAAGCTTAGATTCTGTCAACCAAGTATTGGTATCCAATTATCTTTCACCTCTTCTGTATATTTGATATAATAACCTTTCTATCGGAGTTCAATCCCATGTCATCATGCTGCCATTGCAAACTTGAGTCCGAATACTTTTTTTCAAACAGCACGTCGCCCTTGGCGGCTGCATAGTTTCCTGTTATGAATCCTCATGTAAATCGCTCAAATAATCATCCGAATCTTTCTTTCTTGCTTTCAATTATGTAAGAAAGTCCCTCGATGTAAACGCTTGATTAAATGATGAAAACGTTATGAATTTAATCTTTACCATAAATCTGACATTAAAAATTGTGGAGAAAAATATCTTTTTCTCGTATTTTTCGGGCATTACTGAGCTAAATGGCCTAAAGTACCACAAATAAAACATTTAGGCTTAAAATCTCTATTTTGTTCCCGTATTTAACGTTATCGACATCTTGGTTTTCCTAAACGATGATTCATCTTTTGATTTGAGACAGGTATCCTTGTAATTTGGGCGGAATTTATTATTGGTTGGTCTGTATCTTGTATTATTCAAGTGAGCTTCCTTTACCTTTCGTATTCATCTTTCGTGTGCACGCTTTCGTATTCATCTAATTTATCAGCTAAGTCACCTGGAACATCTGATTTGACCCAGTCATCGATAAAATGCTCTCTTATGTCACCAGGGGCACGTCGTTTCAACTGATCTGTAATAATGAGATTCTTTAACCCTTCAAAATCATTCACATCAAGTCCTCCTAGCCACTTTTTGAAGTAGCTGGTCAATTCAAAAACAAAATCCCGCCAGGACTGCACTTCATTCGGCTGGTGCTTTACAAACTTTTGCCTAAAATTCTCAGGTTTGAAACGTTTCAGCAATAGATTTTTAATGTAATCGAAATCGTCAAACTTTTCTTCTGTTTCACGAGCCATTAATTGATTCGTTTCATTTTGGCTCTTTTGACATAAGAGATGACACCCAAGGTCTTTTCTCAATGTTAACTCGCTTTGCCTGCCACTCAAACAAGGTTAAGAACAAAACTATGTCATTTCAATTTCGGTATAACTTTCGTTAACTCATAGATGCTAACCTTAGCTTAAGGTATATTAGGTAAATACCCTAAGCCAATAACCATATAATTCAATAATCATAACTTTTCTAACTGAAGTTCGCGATCAAGCCTTTCTTTATCCCTTTCCATTTCTTGTAGTTCTCGAAACTTTCTATTATAAGTTGATTTTTAGTAAAGTCCTCATCATAATCTGGGTGTGCAGTAATTAATCGACCCAAATCTGCCATTTTTTCATATTATCCGTTACATTACGATTCAACTGCTTGGTCAGTAACTTAAGACCCTTCTTTCGTGCCCTACCTAAGAAAGCCATTTTGACTGCTATGTTTACTTATGCACTCAGTTAACAAAAATACGAAAAGGGAAAAAAGTTGTTGCAATTCTTACAATAATTTGATTATTTTTTATGGTATGTTTCCAAAAAGAAATATCAAAATACTCAAAATTTAAATAAAAAACACATCCAAATTATGTTTAACCAGGTTTACCCCTTTTTCCATTTTTTTACAAAATAAAAATATAAAAAAAAGTTGTCAGTATCCCAGCTCTATGGTATCACACATTTTATTTTTAATACCAACTTAAGTATATTATATCTAAAGAAAAAGATTTATTATGTCTAACTGCAAAAGAATTTTCGATGATCAGAAAATAAAATATTGCATTCTTAAATTCGTAAAGAACAAATAGCAAAAATTTATCCTTTAAACATAACACTGGAAATGAAACAGAATTACGCTGATTCATTCGGTAATTAATAACATCTGCATTTTGAAATAAATGTATCAAAAACTGATCAAAAAGGTATATTCGGCAATTAATCAAAAAATAATAATTATAAAAATGCATAAAATACTGAAAACAATGAGTATACAATTAAAACATTAAAAAAATCAACTCTCAGTAAAATTAAAAAAGTATTATTATCGTTTCAAAACAAACTAGTTCAAAAAAAAAATTTTTTTTTTGCTTTAGAATTTTATAATAAATATAATAAAAATAAAATCATTATATATAATCAATAAAATAATATATATAATAAAATCAGTACTCAACAGTTATCATAACTGATATATGAAATAATACTTTTATGTAACTCACACAGGAAATTACATCATCTATAAAAAAAATCCTTCAAAATTGAATATATCGTTCAAACTAAAAGTATTACTAACACACTCTGAATACTCTTAAAATAGTCTTTGTTGCACATTACATTTCAACTAAACTATTCCAATTAATAATGACGTATTAATTATTTGCTAAATTCTAAATTTTCATTATACGGAAACGAAACTTATTCTCTTAATTTATTGACACTGGAATATGCAACACAAATTTAAGATGAGAATATTTCATTAACGAAACAAAAATTAGTTCAGATACTTTTACACACATTATTTATTAAATTTGTCGAATACTAGCGTGCTCCAAACAAATTTATAATTTAGAATAATGGTGTGTTCCAAACAAAACGAAAGAAATAATTATCACCTATACTTGACACTCGTTGTGTTTTTCATTAAATCTGCCGAATACTGGCGGACCCCAAACAAATTTATCACTTAGAAAAGTATTCCAAACAATGACTATAATGTGCAAAAAAAATCTTTCATTAGTAATTAACTTTGCTTAAAACAGGTTTTATTCATTTTATAATAGACTAAATTCTGGCATTGTTCTCGTTTCGAATTTATTCTGATGTTCGAAACGAAAGTAAACACTGACGTGCAAAAATCTAGACTTATTCATTTAAAGAGCTCAAAACACATAAATGAATCATTTCATCTCTCTCTGATTACAATATGTGGAATTAATCTATTCATTATTTGTTTGTTCAACTTTTCTGTA
>JAPMOQ010038522.1:0-21488 GCA_026543055.1 Argiope trifasciata
TTTAACTATTTGTATTTAATTTAATCTTGCATCTCATAATTTTTTTAGTTAATTCATTTCTAATATACTCGACCTAATGGGGGAACAACCCTATACGGATCCTATTTGATTTAATAGAGATATGCCAGAAATAATTATTATAGAATTTCAGTAGGAGCTGAAACTAATTGAAACCCTTCGAATTACCTCAGATACATTTACAATTTTAACAAAAACACGGAATAGTGTATTAGGTAAATCAAAAATCCAAAATTTATTCTAAAAGGGTTAAAATAAAATTTTAAATTATGAATTATTTTAATTAAATTTAATGAATTATTTTTAATTATTTTAAATTATGCTATTTTAAATCATTAATATTTTTGAATTGAAGATATATTTATGTTATTTTTTATAATACCCACTAAGTTTTAAATCTTTTTTATTTGCAGATTCCTGATTCACTGACTGCTCGTTCTCTTTATTTATAAACTCCGAGTGAAACGACTTTCCTTTTTTTGTTCTCTTCTCTTTTTCTCAAAATAGCTGTAATAGCGCAAAAAAATTGATGTTCAAACACTTTTATACTGTAAAAGAATAAATTGATTATTATTGTAAGATTGTGTCCTGTATTTTATTTCATTATTTCTCGTAGTAAATCCTTTTCACATGCAATAAAATATACATTGTTTAATAAATAACAGGTTTAATTTCATTCTCACATGTTATAAAATATTCATTATTTCAACAATAACAGGTTGAAATTCATTATATCAACCTATTATTGTAATGTAAAGAATGGTGTGGTGTATTTATTTAATCGTGATAATAATTATATTTTATGGCGGCAACAACAATTCCAGACCAAATTTGTCTACTACTAATAATTACCATTCAATAATTACCATAATAATAATTGCTATAACTAGTAGATCAGAATTATATTAATTTCAAAATTAATGTAATTTATTTATTCCCTTTTTAATAGTGTTTATTTGTTTTTCTAAAGAAATTGCTTTCGTAAAATAAACATTTTTCTTACTTTAATCATTATTTATCAAATTGCTCTTTCAAATATTTGAAAAAAATTTATGTATTCAGAAAATACATGATAGGCTATTTCTGTGATGTTGTAGTTAAGGAAGCATTTAAAAATTAGGCATTATTTTATAATTGTTGTAACGAGGCAAATATTGACAATTTTGAAAATTATATTTCTTTTAATTAATTTCTAATCGACATAAATCAAGTGAGATTAAATGCACCAAATGATAGAAGAATGTTTAAATCCAAGCCATACTATAGCTTCAACCGATATTTATCCAAAATATATTTAAAAAAGAAAAAAGAAATTTGAATTTTTAAATATAAATATATTTTTGGAAAATCTGGCAATTTTTTTTATTAGGTTTGATAAAGTATTCCTGTAAATTAATTAAATTTTATTTTGAAATACACTACTGTATTATTTAATCCAAAGATACAAAATATAATTCAGAACCAGCTATAAAATGTGATTCTGATATTCTGATTAACATAAAATAAAATACACATTGTTATTTCTTAAGTCCTCTTATTTTAAATATTGTTCAAGTCCTTCAAGTAAGCAAATAAGGTTTCAAATAATGCTGTGTTAAAGAATGCTGATGATGTAGGAAATGCTTTTACTTCTGCTAATAATATAGCTAAATGTATATGCGTGCACGTGAATGCGTGTGTTGGTGTTGTGCAGACCATTTGACCTATTGCTAACGCATTCCACATACATTTCTCTTATAATGAGAATCTTACATCTAATCAATATTTTCTTTTCAAAAAATAATAATAATTTCACTTAATTAAAAATCATACTGAATTCTGATATTTTAAAGCGAAAATATTACTTTAAAATATAATTTTATACCTCTTAAAAATGTTAATTTTTTTTCTTTTTAATGATATCACTTTAAAGGGACAACAAATTTTTGCTGAGTTTTAGTAATTTAAAATTTAGTTTAATATTTTTGTTCATACGATAAATTGCATTGTTATTCTTAAGTGGAAACTGTTTCCATTGTACCATCAAATATTTATTTGCGAAATAAAAATTTTCTTTCATTGTGGAAACTTAAAGATGAAGGATTGTGTTGAACACGTCCATAATTTCCAAAGTAAAAAAGTCAAGTTACAATATGGACGGTTAAAAGATAGGCGAAACGATTATTTAAAATCCTATTATAGCGGTATTATGTCCTGTACGAGTCTGCAGTAGAGAGTTTCATGTACATGATGAGTGGTGCATATACCGGACAATTAAAGTAACAAGTCTTGAATGTCTGACAATTTGTTGTTTAAATACAGCAGCTATGAAGTTATATCTAAACCGTAACAACTCGTGCTGCAAATTTATAGCATGAACAAGCAAGAAATTTACTCAATAGAATTCTAAATAACAGTATCAGAAAGAAAGGAGACATTCAGATTTATCTTGGGACAGTTCGTTGTAAAATCATTAAAAAAAGTGTAACTCAGAAAGAATAAACCTGTACTTTAAAATTGTAATTAAATGCTCCATAAGAGATTGACTATACATTAAAATAATAGCAAACATCAAAATTTCAACTACAATCACCATTTTAATAATAAAATTTAAAATCTATATAAGATGCTCTCCCAGTTAAACAAGTTTCATCCCCCATCATCATACTTGACCAAAGGTGGGTCAGTGCCTTCCCCTGAATTTCTTTCCAATGCCTTCTATATTTAACACTTGTGCACAAGTTTCTTTCCTGTATGGCCAAAATATTTATCTCTACTGACTAACTGCAATGCCTTAGTTCGATATAAACATAAACCCTTCCAAATTTCAAATTTCATCTATAAATGTCATTTCTGTAGAATTGAACTTGAATTTTCTTCATCAGGCTTCGTAACAAGATTTGTTTAAAAGAAAGAAAAAATAGTAAAGTTAGAATATGGGGAAATTTAGAAGATAGATGAAATGGGAATTTAAGTTTCTATTATAGCTTCATGATATCATGTACTGGTCTCCTAAAGAAAGTTTCATGCACGCGATGAGCGGTGGATATGGAGGATAATTAAAGTAACAAGTCTTTCTTTTCTGAATGTTGAATCAGGCTTCGAAACAAGATTTGTTTTACACTATACAGTTGTTATCCCGAGGCCTAGCTCCAAAAAACGGAAGACCTTAACCTTTCAGCCGCCTCATACGATCTGCATGAGCATCCTTGGGACTATTTTTTCACACCAGGTCAATACATGTGGAAAAATGGGGGTCAAGTCCCCTTTTAGTCACCTCATAAAGCATGCATTTGCTAAAGTAGGACTATAATTTCGCATCCAGCCATCACAAGGGTGAAATAAGTCTCATGAATCTAGTAAAACGTATTTCGAAATTACGAGCTAACAGAATTTTTTCTTCTGATAACGGTTATACTTCCAAGGGATGAAGATAAATAAAATAAAACTTGATTAAAGAAAGCTACAATGTTAGAAATATTTCAAATTAAAATATGCCATTCATTAAAAAAAAACTACTAATGAAAGCCTCTTTTGGAAACTCGCTAATTTGTTGCATTTTTTTTACTTTGTTATGCTTGTATTTCATAATACCCAGCTCTAGGTTCTAAGAAATATGTAATTTTTTTATTTTTAATCATTGATTGGTCTCTAAAAATGGAATATAAAATTAACTAAATTAAATCAATTTGTTGACAAATTTTCTCTGAAAATATATAAATATTTCTATTTGTCTTCAACTCCTTTTAAATAATTTCATAACTACTGTAAAATCGAAAATTCTGAGAAAATTAGAGCATTGCATTTAATTTTTTGAAATGTAAATTGAAAGCAAGTCAAATAAACCGTATAAAAATAATCGTTAAAAAATCCTCATGTAGCTTCTATTCATAATATTTGGAATCCTACTAAAAAAACTTAAAATTAAAAAAAGCGTCATCGTATTTTGAGAGAGCAAATGAAGATACTACTAAAACACAGATAAATTAAGAAAAAATTATTAATTAACCCCAAGTTATATGGAAAACAATGGAATCAAAATTAAATGAAATAAAAAAAGAATCCCACCTTAAGACCTTTTCAAGGGTTACCTTCAAGCAGTGATTCAAAATATGGGATTTTTTTCAGTGAGGAATCTCACTTTTAGTCCAACAATATTGACCCAAAATATCCAGAACATTTAATTAATAGTAGCAAAGAAGTTTCGGATTTTCAAAAGAATAACATTAATAAACTTAACATTTATGATTTTCAAAATTTATACACGAACCTGTCTCATAAAAAAATTAATAAATGTCTGTACTTTCATTTATGACAAATATTTCAATGAAGGTACTATTACTAAAATTATTGGCTGCAGTTATATAATTTTGATATCGCAGAAACTTATGTTTTTATTGGTATTAATTTTTATAAACAAATAAAGCGCTATACATTGGGAACAGCTTTCTTAAGAGCATTATCCGTTTTTTCCATTGATAATTATGAGTAAAATTAGTTAAATATAATTTAATAAATGATTGGAGGTATATTGATGACTTTGATAAATTTAGACAATACCAATATCGTTACGAATTGCTATCCTAAAGATCTAATTCTAACTGAAACAAATAAAAACAACTTGAAGCCACCTATCTAGATGGTGAATATTTTAAGCATTGATTTCAGTGTAAGCCTTAATTTCAGGGAATTTTCGGATCACGAGGGGTCAATACCGTTGAAATAAAACTGAGATTCCTCTCACAAAAAAAAAAGAAAAAAAAACCTTCTTTTGAATGCCTCCCTAATGGTGGCATTTGAAAAAGTTTTCAGGTCGTATTCTTATTTTATTTTGACTTTTTTAAATTTTCTTTTTAACTTGGTATTTTTTACTAATTTGTGCATATATCGATAGATGAATATCTTGTTCAAATTCAAAATCATTAATAAAATAATTTTTTTAATCCACTCAAGTTCAAATACAATCTTTCAAACTTGTAGTGGACGGCACTTGATGTTATTGCATTTTAAAAAAATATTAAATTATTAATTAAGTTAATTTAATTTTTAATACTTTAAATAAAGACGCCAAATTTATCGCCAAGCTCGAAAATCAGTGACGTGGCATCCGTTCAACACACAACAGGGCTGATCCTATCTTGAAAGTTATACATAGTAAACTGATTTGATACACATACTTAAATCGGATTAACAAGGATTTAAGTATTTTTCATGTAAGGATGAAGATTGCGAGTTAAACTCTTGAGAATATTAATAATTTTTTATACTTTTTTTATCAATAATTTAAAAAGCATTTTTAATCTTTATTAAAAAATTCGAAATATAATTTTAAGTTACTTTTTCTAATTTGTTTATCATACTTTTTGTTTATCATATCACAGTGAATTAGAATTATGATAATACACATTACATACTTAAGCCGGATTAACAAATATTTAAGTATTTTTCACGTGTAGATAAAGGAAGGATACGAGTTAAATACTTTAGAAACTCAATAATTTTTTGATAATAATTTTAATTAAATGTTCCAAAAAAATGTCTTTGTTAACCTATGTAGGAATTGAATTGAAATCATTTTTGTTGTTCACAGGAAATTTTAAGAGTATCATGAATCTTTCTTTAAAAATTCAAAAAATAATAGTAAGTTACTTTTCCTAATTGGATTATCATTCTATTTGTTTATCATATCATAGTGAATTAGAATTAGGATAATATGTCAGTGTATTGATTATGTAAAATGTAAGGTTAAAAAATGCATTATATTCATGGAAAATTCTTGTGATAACAAGAATCTGGGCAGCATGGCTCCATTCAAAATATTGCCAAAGATTGATAACAAATACTAATATAATTAATGAACCGTTTATCAAAAATTATTAATGGTTGAAAAAACCTTGTCATTTTTTTTTATCTATCTATATCTGAATTTTTGTTTCGATGGAATTGATAACACCTTATTTTGAACACGTGAATTAATGCGCCAAAAATGCATGTTTCTATTGTACTAAATAATAATATTTTAGATGTCAAGAGATTATCTTTTACCTTTTATATTCATTTTGTGAAGATTTATCGAAATTAGCTTTCGAAGTTGTTTGTAGAAATGAATGCGCACGATAAGATTGCAATGGTATTTCGTGCATAACAGAGTAAGAGCTCTGGAATCTGTTTGACATTTATTGATAGTGTCTGCTGTGGAATGGACAAATAAAATCAGAAAATCATATATCTGTGTAATTCTTACTTTCAGTGTATTCCTTTGATACAAAATGCAAATGAGAAATGACGTTCATGGTCCAAGTTCTACAACCACTACTTAATTGAAAGCCCGCAACATAGCTTCTATATCAACCAAAAAAGTTTCGCAAGATTTAAACTTCAGAATTAATGTCTGCCGTATAATAAAATAAGCGCATATCGAATATTTGGGGAACATACATTCAAAACTTGCTTACATAATCTCTACATGTACATTTACGTCTGCACATAATTTATTATATTACCTTTAAATATACGTTTCATGTTATATTAAATTTTCATCTACATGTGCTTATATTTTTATCTCTATGTATGTGAATTTTTAATAAATATTTTTATATTATTTTGCGTAGTGCACCTATGAAAATGGGGTATTCATTTTGACTTATCTTGCACTGCCACTTATAATATCTGAAGTTAATATATTCTTCTATGGTGACCAAAACGTTTTGTAAGATTTACGTTTCAGAATTGATGTAGGCCATATAATTAAATGAGGGAATATCGAACTTTTGTGAAACATACATTCAACACTTGCTTACATTACTACTACATTTTTATTTACGGCTGCACATACTTTATTATATTACCTACACATATGCGATTGTTGTTTCTAATCCCAGGTATATCTGAGCTATATCACCTCCATGAAACCAAACATCTCCAAAAAGGCCATAAACAATAGCGTATTCCTTAGCATTTCAAATAGTAAAATGTAAACATTTAAGAACATGATTCGACCAGACTTGATCTGCTTTGCACAAAGGACATTCAGTAAAACTCCTCTGTCCGTGTTGGAAAGTGAGAGATTTGTTGTGTCCAATCAAAAATAGAAAGAGAGCAGTTTGCTGTATTCTAGAGATTCCGTGGTTCTTTTACACGTTAACTCTGTCAGGCCAAACGTCTTCCCACTGGTTGATGGGGCTTAGAGGGGGGGGGGTTCCAGCACAGATGTCGTCTTTGTCATCTGACTGGGGTTCAAAATTACAAAGTCTGTTCCAAAACAACCCTAGTGTCGCTTTACAACGGGTCGTTATTATAACTAAATTAAACTAAGTATTCTAGCATTATCCAGACTGTGGTACTAGCTGGGACTCTTACTATTGTACCAAAGCTGAGAAGATAGGACTCTCCCAAAGAGCAATCGATCCCATCATTATGATAGAGGAGATTTCAAAATAAGTTAGAGTTGCAGCACCATGGAATATGTCAGCTGAGTCTGTCTTAGCTAGGTTATCCTCTCTTTTATTGCCATTTAAGCCAACATGTGACGGGACCCACTGAAAGTGTATATCGTGCTCCGCGGAGAGATTGGCCATAAGAATTAAGATATTCATGCTGTAAATCATATTTAACAAAATGTTTTAGAGACAACATTTTAAATATGATTCGTGCATCAATCATTTAAATCAAACCATAGAGCTAACCAATTAATGAAAATATGAATATCAATTAAATCAATCAATAGAGCTAACCGATTAATGAAAACATGAATATCACTATTCTATAAAAAGAGACGGATATGAGACCTTTCTCTACACCGTCTAGAAAAAAATGCCAGTGAATAATCGTTAACTGATTCTTAGATATATATGCGTTTGTGTCTGTATGGCGCTCTAAAGCGCAGGCCATATGAATCAAATCTGAGGAACTTTGATCATGGGCACTTTCGAGAGTGCAAATTTGTAACTATGGGCGATTTCTTTTTAAAAGTATGTGAAGGGAGAAAACACTGCAAATAGTTTTCACAACGATAACGTCTCTAAAATACATTTATTCGAGTCATTTCTTTTCTTTTTTTTTTTTTTTTTTAACTTAAATGCATTTCTTTCAAAATCTTATAAGATTCTATATCTTACAAGTCAAAACTATGTGCAAAATTTTATCAATCTCGCTCTTACTATTTTTAAGTTATCCAGCTCACTTTTACTTAATCATGAAGACAGGAAGAATTCCAAAAATTGATAGACATCCACAAATAAGGCTCAGAATCCAGATTCAAAATTTCATTTGTTTACCTCAAAGAAATTTTGAATCATTGTATTCACAGACAGATAGACAGACATAATGTCAAAAAGTAAGTTTTTCTATTAAGATTTGTAGATTCTTTGAAATATTTAAAAAATTATAATACTTTCTTTTGGTATATTTCATGTACAAAAAATATTTTAATTTTTTTTAAAAAGAAGTTATTAATGTGATTAATATTCCAATTTTCTTAAAGTACCCATATTCTCTTTTCATTTTTTTTATTTTTTCTTAATACCCCATTTTTAAACATATTTTCTAAGCTATAATGCAATAATAAAAATTTTATTTTTTAACGAATTCTTTCTCATTATTAATAATTACCTTTTCATTTTTAAGGAATTACGAGTATTTAAACACAGAACCTGTCAAATGTCTAATGGAGATTCAGATTTTTTTCGTGATACTTGTGTGAAATCCTTTCAGATCGGTACATTGCCGTACCTTCGAACATGAATCGTTAACTAACAAAATTCAGCGACTAAAAGAGAGAAATCCTGAAAGCAAACTCCACGATTGAGGGAATGAGGGAAAATCATCCAAATAGGTTGGTTGTAATAACTCTTTGATAACTGATAGCTTTCTGTAACAAATTACGTAAGATATTATTGTTTATTACATACTGCACACCTTTGAACAAAAAAGTTGTTCTCTTCATAAACAAAAATATCTATCATCCGAACCTCACTCGACATTCTTGAAAATTCTTCCCATGAAAAAATACAAAATAACTGATCGCTCAAAAATAGCAGAGATTAAAAAAAATCGCAAAAACAGAAAAAAAAAATCCTTGGCGAATTTACACCGAACCCCCAATCCATAACACGAATATGGAATAATTATTCCCTTAAACAAAAGCGCGCCAAGAGGAGACAATTGGAAAAAGGGTTCTTCTGTAGGGAGGGGCCAAAGTGAAGGAGGAGGGAGAAAGTGCATCTGTGACGTGTTTTGAGAGGGATTTCAAAGCAGTTTTGGCCATGGATTTCGAATATAAATACCGAGGCCTGGATCGAGTGAAAGTATTCTCTCGCAGCTCTGCAAACGAGAAGCTTCTAAAACACCTCAAAAATGGCAAAATTCGTAAGTTAGCTTTTGCTCAGTTTTTTCATTTTTCCTATTACCTTACATCATTTGATAAGTGTTTCAAATTATTTCAATTCTTTAGTTTGCATTTTCTTTAGTTTCTTTCGTGCCGATATTATATTAAAAAATGTTTGAAAATAAAAACTCAGTGTGCCTTCAAAAGACGTGGAAACCTTTTTCAAATTTATGTCATAAAATGTTTGTTTGAAATTTGTGCTTTATCTGTGATTACACTTTATACAATGATTTCATTGTTAGTTTTCTTATAGCAGTTTTTTATTAAATTAAAATCACTTACAAAAATCCAAAAAGGTTTAGAAAAAAATTCCTGTCTCTTTTAAACTTCTTTGTAATCACTTTGTCTTATTTTTTTCTTCTTAAATGCATTTTAAAACTGTTCTGCTCTAAATATCAAGGAATATTTTCCATGCATTAGCTGAGATTCCTTCCGTGATGTTATATCTTCCTTACGTAAGTGGAAATTATTACCAATATTTTTTTCTTTAAAATTTTTCTAAAGAGGTCTCAAATTTCTCTGTAACGTGCTCATTTTCTTTAACTTGTGTTTATGTTAATTCGATCGATCATATAAGAACGAAAACAAAAATTATATGACTTAATATGAGCTTAAAATTTCAAAACTCCTCTTAAATATCAAAAAAGTGAGACAAAATAATCTTTAATCCTCAAACATTATTACAAACAAATATTAATTAAATGCACGAAAAGTTTTATAAATTGGAATGAATTTTGCAAGTGAAATACACATGTATACAAATTTCACATAAAGAATCAGTATAAAGTCATACTCTATCATCTGTTGGAATTACAAAAAACTTCCGAAGTAAATCTTATTAAATTCTTTAAAATTTCTATGAGTAACCATGATTCTTCTAAATAAAACACAAATGTGTACTAATTTTCCTTAAAAGTTCATCATAAACCCACCATAGTCCATATATTGGAATTGATCTTTCTTTAGATAACATAAAAGTCTCCTCAGACCAAGCTGAATTAGAATGAGCAAAAACATTTGAAATGAGTATATTATTTTTAAAAATTTTCTAAGCATGTGATAAATTACAACTGGAATAATTTTTCTCACAGGCATCCCTTGCTCTCCTCGCCGTCTTCCTCGGAGTCTGCTCTGCATCTCTCCTCGGAGGGGACTTGATTGGAAACTACTATGGCTTCCCCACTGGACTATACCCCAGCGCTCTCACCGGCAGGGTCTTCAATACTGCTCCCTTTCCATACGTTCCCCGTGTTGCCTCTGTTCTAGCCGCCCCTGGTATTGCTCCCGTTATCGCTCCTGGTGTTGCTGCACCCTTTTATTCACCCTTCTACGGTGCTGCAGCTTACGGTGCTCCCTTGTTGAAAAAATAGGTAAGGAAGTGAGTTTGATTATTTTCTCTGCAAAAAAATTTTCATTTATGAATGGTGTTTTTCGCCAGAACCTGGAATATCTCTTACCAAAGCAACCATTCATTCGTTCATTTCATTTCCCGCAAGGCTTTGTCACTCGTCTTAACAGTTTGACCATTCATTATTTATATAATTTTTATCAAAAAGTAGCACTTACCTTAATAAGGAAACCCTTTTTTAATTCATAGAAATTCTCACAAGAACGGGGCATTTGTCCTAGTGAGCAACCATTCACTAGTTTACAGAATTTCTCGCAAGAGCGTGTCAGTTGGACGTATATTAACGTATATTATTCATTGGTTTATAGAATTTGACGTAAGAACATGGCACTTCTCATCAAAATGAATCCATTCATTGGTCCACAGACTTTCTGGTGAGAGCTTGACATTTTTTTTTTACAATTTATCTACAGAATTTCTCGCATGTTTCAACCGTTCATCGGTTTTTAGAATTTCGTTCGAGAATTGGATATTATTTTTAACAAGGCAAGGACTTGCCTCACTACTTTGTGGAATTTCTTGCAAGTACGGTACATTTTTCTTAATATGGCAGTCATTTTTTATTTAGCATCTTTTATTGGTGAATAATTCTCCTACTCGATATAGCATGACTTATCATTAGTATGGCCTTATCCTAGTGATTAGGGTCAAGCTGATAGGGCTCCACAGTGGACAAAATCGTTTCATATATGTGTGCCTTTTATTAGGAGAGCATTGTCTCCCTTGCACAACATATGCCAATTTAACTATTTGTATTTAATTTAATCTTGCATCTCATAATTTTTTTAATTCATTAATTTTTAATATACCCGACCTAATGGGGGAACAACCCTATACGGATCCTATTTGATTTAAATAGAGACCTGCCAGAAATAATTATTATAGAATTTCAGTAGGAGCTAAAACGAATTGAAACCCACATTTACTACTTCGAATTACCTCAGATACAGTTATAATTTTAACAAAAACACGGAATAGTGTATTAGGTTTATCAATAATCCAAAATTTATTCTAAAAGGGTTTAAATAAAATTTTAAATTATGAAATATTTTAATTAATTTTAATGAATTATTATTAATTATTTTAAATTATGCTATTTTACATCATTAATATTTTTGAATTCAAGATATATTTATATTATTTTTTATTATACTCTCTAAGTTTTAAATCCTTTTTATTTGCAGATTCCTGTTTCACTGACTGCTCGTTCTCTTTATTTATAAACTCCGAGTCAAACGACTTTCCTTTTTTTTTTGTTCTCTTCTCTTTTTCTCAAAATAGCTGTAATAGCTCAAAAAATTGATGCTCAAACACATTTATACTGTAAAATAATAAATTGATTATTATTGTAAGATTGTGTCCTGTATTTTATTTCATTCTTTCTTATAGTAAATTCTTGTCATATGCAATAAAATATACATTGTTTAATAAATAACAGGTTAATATTCATTTTGACATGTTATAAAATATTCATTATTTCAACAATAACAGGTTAATATTCATTCGCACATGTTATAAAATATTTATAATTTCAACAATAACAGGTTGATATTAATTATATCAAGCTATTATTGTAATGTAAAGAACGGTGTGATGTATTTATTTAACCGGGATAATAATTATATTTTATGGCGGCAACAACAATTCCAGACAAATTTGTCTACTAATAATAATTACCATTCAATAATTACTATAACTAGTAGATCAGAATTATATTAATTTCAAAATTCATGTAAATTATTTATTCCCTTTTTAATAGTGTTTATTTGTTTTTGTAAAGAAATTGTTTTCGTAAAATAAACATTTTTCTTACTTTAATCATTATTTGTCAAATTGCTCTTTCAAATATTTGAAAAAAAATTATGTATTCAGAAAATACAAGATAAGCTATTTCAGTCATGTTGTAGGGACGCAAATATTTAAAAATTGGAAATATTTTCGAAATGTTGTAACGAGGCAAATATTCATAATTTTGAAAATTATATTTCTTTTAATTAATTTGGAATCGACATAAATCAAGTGAGATTAGATAAAACCAAATTTTAGAAGAATCTTTAAATTCAAGCCATATTATAGTTTCAACCGATATTTATCCAAAATATATTTAACAAAGAAAATAGAAACTGGAATTTTTTTATATAAATATATTTTTGGAAAATCTGACAAAGTTTTTATTAGATTTGAAAAAATATTCATGTAAATTAATTAAATTAGATTTTGAAATAATCTGCTGTATTATTTAATCGAAAGATACAAACTATGATTCAGAGCCAGCTGTAAAATGTGATTCTGAAATACTGATTAACATAAAATAAAAATAACATTGATATTTCTTAAGTCCTCTTATTTAAAATATTGCTCAAGTCCTTCAAATAAGCGTATAAAGTTTCAAATAATGCTGTGTTAAAGAATGATGATAATGTGGGAAATGCTTTTACTTCTGCTAATAAAACAATTGAATGTATATGCGTGCACTTGAGGGCGTGTGTGTGTGTTGGTGTTCTACAGACCATTTGACTTATTAATTATTGATTACAAATTCCATATACAGTAAACTCTCGCTACAACGATACCCGATACAACAATAACTCCCTCTACTACAATAATGTTTTGTGGTCCCGGTGATTTTGCATATAAACTAATGTTAATCTCCCCTCAACATTGCGATATTCTCTAGAACAATAAACCTCTGTAAAACGATTTTTTCAATCTAAATTTCAGTATTATTTTCTCCCTTTATAATAATATTTTGATTTTCAAATGTTTTTTTTTTCGTTTTCTTTTGTTATTTTTTCCGTCTATTAAGACTCATTTTGGATATTGTGGAAGTTGGTGGGAAGTAACAGAAAAAACCATTCGGAATTGCTGGAAAAAGGCCGGTCTTTGTGTTATGGGAGATAAGAAATCTGATAATGATGAAAATTCCATAGACAATGATCTCTCAGATGATCAAGAATGTGTTTTGCACATCAAAAAATCCGAATCCCAACTTGAGGAAACAAGCGGTAAAAAGTTTGGGATTAGTATAGAAGACTATTTAACAGCAGATGAAGATCTTATGGTTTTCGCAGGAGTTACTGATGAAGATATTCTCTCTGAAATTACTGAGATAGGAAACAATGATGAAGATGATGATGATAATACAGGTCCATCGCAGTCCTTATTTTCATCCGAGGAAGGTCTTCAATCCGTGAATTCTCTACGGACATTTTTTTCAAGCCTTCCGTCGACAAATGAAGATATTTTCGTGCACTAGACTCAATGCATACAGTATTGGTGAACTTAACAGTTAAAAAAATGAATAAACAAACAAAAATATTGGATTATTTTCAATAAAAAGTGTTTTTAGGTATTTGAATATTTTTGCGCTTATTTTCTGAATTTATCTTATTTATTTATTTTTTTAGTATTTAACCCACTATTATTAGTATTTTACAAATTAATTTCTTCTAAATATAGACTTAAAATAATAATAATAAAAGAAACTCTTATTAAATGCTCAAAATATGTGGGCCCTCGATATAACAAAATGCCTCTCTACAACAATATATTTATTTGGTCCCTAAAATATTGTTGCAACGAGGTTTCACTGTATATTCCTCTTAGGATCAGAATGTTACTTCTAAGCAATATATGTATTCTTAAAAATTTTAATAATTTTAATTAAATAAAAAATTAAACTTAATTTGAATATTTTAAAGCAAAAGTATTACTAAAAAATATAATTTTACACCTCTTAAAAATTTGAAATTTTTTCTTTTTAATGATATTATTTTAATGGGACAACACATTTTTGCTGAGTTTTAGTATTTTAAAATTTAGCTTAATATTTCAGTTCATACGATACATTGCATTGTTATTCTGAAGTGGAAACCGTTTCCTTTGCACCATCAAATATTTATTTGCGAAATAAAAATTTTCTTTCATTGTGGATACTTAAAGATGAAGGATTGTGTTGAACACGTCCATAATTTCCAAAGTAAAAAAGTCAAGTTACAATATAGGGATGTTTAAAAGATAGACGAAACGAGTATTTAAAATTCTATTATAGTGGTATTATGTTATGTACGGGCCTGCTGTATATGGTTTCATGTATGAGAAGAGTTATGCATATGTCGGATAGTTAAAGTGACGATTCTTGAATGTCTGACAATTTGTTGTCTAAATATCGCAGCTATGAAGTTATGTCTAAACTGTCACTATTCGTGCTGCAACTTCATAGCATGAACAGGCTATAAATTTACTCAATAAAATTCTAAATAACAGTAGCAGAAAGAAAGGAGACATTTAGTTTTATTCTGGGATAGTTCATTGTACAATTATTAAAAAAGGTGTAACTTAGAAGGAATAAACCTGCACATAAAGTTTTTAACTAAATGTTCCATAAGAGACTCACTATGCTTTAAATAATAGCAAATATGAAAATTTCAAAGGCACCAACCATTTTAATAATAAAATTTAAAATATATATAAAATGTTCTCCCAAGTAAACAAGTTTCATTCATCATAATCATACTTGGCCAAAGGTGGGTCAGTGCCTTCACTTGAATTCTTTTCCAATGCATTCTATATTTAACACTTGTACACTACGTTCTTTCCTGTATGGCCAAGAAGTTTATCTCTACTGACAAACTGCAATTCCTTAGTTCGGTATGAAGATAACAAGTTCCAAATTCCAAATTTCTTCTACAAACGTCTCTTCCGTAGAAGTTGGCGTGAAATTCTTTCATTAGGCTTCGTAATAAAATTTGTTTTATAGTATACCGTTTTTAGCCCTGGGCCCAAACCTCGAAAACGGAAGACCATTCCTTTTTCAGTCGCCTCATACAACCTGCATGGGCTCTTGTGGGACTATTCTTTCGCACCAAGTCTATGCACGGGTGAAAAGGGAAGACAAGTCCCCCCTTAGTCCCCTCATAAACCATGCATATACTACAGTAGGACTATAATTTCGCACCCAGTCATTACACTGGTGAAATAAGTTTCATGTATCTAGTAAAATGTATTTCGAAATTACGAACTAACAAAATTTGTCCTTCTGATATCGGTAATCCTTCCAAAGGATAAAGAATAAATAAAACTTTTCAAAAGAAAGCTGAAAAGAAGGAAATGTTTCAAATTAAAATTTTCAATTCATTTTTTTAACACAAGTACACACATATATGTATTCATTCTATTAATGAAACCATGTTTGAGAAAATTGTTAATTTCTTTTATTTTGTTTTTGTTTTTTATGCTTGAAATTCATTAACATTCAGCTCTATTTACTAAGAAATATTGTAATTATCTCCATTTTCAGTCATTGAATTGTCTCGAAATATGTAATATAATTTTATCTAATTTAAATAAATTTATTGACAATTTTTTTCTGAAAATATATAAATATATTTTTCTTCAACTCATTTTAAATAATTGCATAGCTTCAGTAACATCGAAAATTCTGAGAAAACTAGAACACTACATTTAATTTTTCGAAATGCAAATTAAAAGCAAGTCAGATAAACAGTATAAAGATAATCGCTAAAAAATCCTCATGGACCTTGTATTAATAATATTCGGAATTCAACTAAAAATAAATAAGTAAAAAAAAGGATCATAGTTTTTATGGAGCCCAAATGCACACTACTAAAACCTGATGAATTTAGACAAATTAGTATAAAAACCCAAGTTAAAATGAAAACAATAAATTCTTAATAAATAAAATAAAATCAGATTCCGACCTGAATTCTTTTTCAAGGGCAACCCTCAGGCAGGGATACAAAATAAGAATTTTTTTTTTCTGTGAGGAATCTCACTTTTAGTCCAACAGTATTCACCCAAAATATCCAGAACATATATTTAATAGTAACATAGAAGTTTTGGATTTTCTAAAGAATATCATTAATAAACTTAACGCTTTTGATTTTGAAAATTTATGCACAAACCCTTCTCATAAAAAATTAATAAATGTCTGTACTTTGATATATGACAAAGATGTAAATGAAGGTATTATTACGAAAATAGCTTCCTTTTATGTATAAATTATTTTTTATAGCTTTAGCTTAAATTACTTGATTTTAATTTCACTAAAATTTATGTTTTTATTGTTAATAATATTTGTAAACAAGTAAAGGGCAACCCAATAGTAACAGCATGCTCAAAAGCATTATCCATTTTTTCCCTAGATTTTTATGAGAAAAAGTAATCAAATATAATTTAATATAAGGTTGGAGGTATATTGATGACTTACTTTTAATAAACTCAGATAATACCAATATCGTTACGAATTGCTATCCTAAACATTTAATTCTAACTGAAACAAATAAAAACAATTTGGTGCCACCTATCTGGATTTATTAGGTTGTTCGGAAAGTAATTTCGTTTTTTCCTGACAAAGGATTTAATTGCATTTTTCGCACCCAATTTCATACTTAAACCGCAAAATCATTTTATGTTTTAAGAGCTGATATAGCAAGGCTTGAGTGTGAAAAAGTGCAGCTGATTCTTCGCGGTAGTTTTTGGATGGTGCCCTTTTAAATATGGAGAGCAATAAACAGCATTTTCGTCATTTTTTTTCTTTTTTGCTATAAAAAGTAAAAATGCTGTTCAAGCCAGAAATAAATTAGCCAATATGTGTGGAGAAGATGTGTTAACAGTACATCAGTACCAGAACTGATTTGCAAAATTTTTCCTTCAAATGAGGAGGCCAAAAACCCCCTCGATCAGTTTTTTTTACAGCAAAGACCAAAACTTTTATGAGCGTGTAATCATGTTACTACCAAAAGGTATTAGACCAGAATGGCAAAAGGTATTAGACCAGAATGGCAAAAGGTATTAGACCAGAATGGCAATTTTATAATTTAATAAATAATTTATTCATTAAACGAAAATTTATTTTCATTTTGACACAAAAATACGAAATGACTTTCCGAACGACCCAATAACAATCGAAAAGCTAATGATAAAACAATAGTGGTATTTACGATAAAAGACAGATATTCAACTTAAAAATAATTTGTGACTGCCATTATAATCTTAACTCGAAAATTTCATACATTAACAGGATTAAAAAATTTGTTATAACAAAATTTCGAATATCGAATCCACAAATAATTTCATTAAAAATTTAACTAATAATAATAATTTTTTAAAAAAACTATTGAAATATTGATATTTTATATTAAAAAACACAGATGATGCTGTGTGTATCCTTTAACTAATATAAAAATTCTTTCCGTCACATAATAACTAACTGAATATATAATTGAGAAACTCCAATTATTTAATATCTTGCATGACTTAAGCAGAAATCAAAATAAAACACGGGGTACAAGACGGATCACTTTTGTAAAAAATTCCTTGTCTGCTGTTAGTATATTCTATCGTAATCGCTGTTAGTATATTCTATTGTAATAACAGAATTTCGTGTATTGAAGATAGAAATAATTCATTAAAAATTTAATAAATATTTTTTCAAAAACTATTGTAATATTGATATTTAATTTTAAAAAACAGATAATGCTGGGTTTATCCTTTAATTAATATAAAAATTCTTTCCGTCACATATTAACTAATTGAATATATAATTGTGAAACTCCAATTATTTAATATCTTGCATAACGTAAGCAGAAATAAAAATAAAACACGGTGTGCAAGACGGAACAATTTTATAAAAAATTCTTTGCCTGCTGTTAGTATATTCTATCGATTTTTTTTTTTACTTATTGGCTATAAGTGTTCTTATATAGTTTATTTTATATCATTTTATATTTTTAATCAAATTGGTTGTGTTATTCTTTTTTTATTTATTGTTTTGATTAATTTCTGTAACAAATGGTGTATATATTAAGCCCTGATTTCAGTGGAAGCCTTGATTTAAGGGGAGGGGGGGGCTCTGGTCACGAGGAGTTAATACTGTTGAACTTAAAGTGAGATTCCTCACAAAAAACATACACCCTTTTTTGAATCTCTTCCTGATAGTCTAATTTGAAAAATTCTTCAGGTCATATTTTTATTTTATTTTGATATTTTTGTTTTCTTTTTAACTTGGTATTTGTTACTAATTTGTGCATATATATATAGATAGATAGATATCTTGTCCAAATTCCAAATAATTAATAAAATAATTTTTTTTCAACCAATCAAATTCAAATAAAATTTTTAAATTCTGTAGTGGACGGCACTTGATGCTCATGAATTTTTCTAATATTAATCCATTAATTAAATTAATTTGATTTTTAATATTTTAAATAGAGTCGCCAAAATTCATCGCCAAGCTCTGAGATCAGTGCCTTGGCATCCCTTCAACACGCAACAGGGCTGATCATATCTTGAAAGATATACATATTATACAGATTTGATTGACATGCTTAAGTCGAATTAACAAGGATTTAAGTATTTTTCACGGGAAGATGAAGATAGCGAGTTAAATTCTTTAGAATATCAATAATTTTTTTACTTAATAGTTTTTTGATAATTCTTCAATAAAGAGTAACAAAAATAAAAAATTCTTTGTTTACCTAAGCAGGAATTGAATTTTGCTTTATTTGCATGTTTAATAGGAAATTTAAAAAGCATATTTAAACTTTATTTAAAAATTCGAAATATAGTTTGAAGTTACTTTTTCTAATTTGTTTATCATACTTTTTTATCATACTGTTTGTTTATGATATCATAGTGAATTAGAATTATGATAATATGTTAGTGTATTGATTATGTAAAATATAAGGTTAGAAAATGCATTATATTCATGAATATTTCTTGTGATTACAAGAATCGGGGAAACATGAAGTGTTCCATTTAAAATATTACCGAAGACTGATGATAAATATTAATATACTTAATGAACCGTTTATCAAAAATTATCACTGGTTGAAAAAACCTTGTAATTTGTTTATATATCTATATCTGGATTTCTGTTTCGATGGAATTGATAACACCGAATTTTAAACGCATGAATTAATGCGACAAAATTGCATTTTCTATTGTACTAAATAATAATGTCTTAGATGAAAAGCGATCTTATACCTTTTCTATTCATTTTATGGAGATTTATCGAAATTAGCTTTCGAAGTCTTTTGTTGAAACGTAGGAGCATAAGAAGAATCCATTGTTATTTTGTGCATTACACTGTAGGGGCGCTGGAATCTGTTTGACATTTATTGATAATGGCCATTGTGGAATGGAGGAATAAAATCTGAAAATTATATATCTGTGTAATTCTTACTATCAGTATATTCCTCTGATACAATATGCAAATAAAAAATGACATTGTTCATGGTCCAAGTTCTAAAACCACTACTTATTTGAAAGCCCGTAACATATGGCCATAACTACTAGTGCCACCAAAATTTTTTGTAAGATTTAGATTTCAGAATCGATGTATGCCGTATAATAAAAGAAGCGACTATTGAACATTTGTAAAACGTACTTTCAAAACTTGCTTATATTACTTCTAAAAGTACATTGACGTCTGCACACGATATATTATATTACATATGCGTTTCGTTTTATATTAAATTTACATGCACATGTGCTTACATTTTATATCTATGTATGTGCATTTTCAATGAATATATTTATATCATTTTGCTCCTATGATACTAGGGTATTCATTTTAATTTATCTTTTACTCCCACTTATAATACTTGAAGTTAATATAATCAATATTTGTAAGCGAACGTTGTTACGTTCTCTTAAAATGATAAATGCTCTCATGAATTACGGATTTTAAATATTTTATTCAGATAATTTGCCCTGTGAACCATATTTATTGCTGTTGTTTCTAATCCCAGGTATATCTGAGCTATATCACTTCCTTGACGCAATATCTCCAAAAATTTCATAAACAATACCGTATTCCTTAGCATTTTAAAAATAATAAACTGTAAACATTTAAGAAAATGATACGGGGAGGTGTTTTCTGCCTCGGACAAGAACATTCAGCAAATTTCCACCGTCCATGTTGGAAAGTGAGAGATTTGGTGTGTCAACTCAAAACACGAGAGACAGCCCTATGCTGTATTCTACAGATATTCAGAAGGTTTTAACAACTGGGACTCTTACTAAAGTACCAAGGGTGAGCAGGTGGGACTAGAGTTGCTTCACCATGGAATATGTCAGTAGAAGCTGTCTTGGCTAGGTTATCAGCTATTTCATTCCCATTTAAGCCAACACGTGACAGGACCCACTGAAAGTGTATACCGTGCTTAGCAGAGAGACTGGCAATAAGAATTAAGATATTCATGCTGTGAATCATATTAAACAAAATATTTTAGAGACAATATTTTAAATATAATGATTCGCGTATCAGTCAATTAACACAATCAATAGAGCTAACCAATTAATAAAATATTAATATCCCTACTCCATAAAAATAGAGGGATTTTAGTACGTTCTCTAAAATGTCGAGATAAAAATATGCCAATGAGTACTCGGAAACAGATTATTAGAGTTATATGCGTTTGAATTTGTTTGCGTGGGTTGGCGCTTTTCCAGAACATATGACTTAAATGTGAGGAACTTTGATCATGTATACTTTGGAGAGTGGATGATATCATTATGTAGTTGCTCTTATTATTTATCTGTGAAAGAAAAAAGTCCTGAAAATAGTTTCCACGACGGTAGCGTCTCTAAAATACATTTGTTAGAGTCATTTCTTTTCTTTTTTTCTTTTTTTTTTATCTTATATACATTTGCTTCAAAATTTTGTAACAGTCC
>JAPMOQ010038530.1:0-24664 GCA_026543055.1 Argiope trifasciata
ATATATATATATATATATATATATATATATATATATATATATATATAATAACATACTGGACGTTTACAGTTATGAATTATGAATCATGTATATATTTTATATAAAAATACCGAAACCAAAATTACAGCAATTAATATAAAACTTGCTCAAATTTATCAGAACTACAATTTTTTAAGTTAACAACTGTTTGCTTATGCAAAGAAATTTCAGAATTTTACAAAAAAGTCGTTTAAGATACGAGATATTAATAAATTCTCTTCTCTTGCACAGTAAAATTCAGTTATTTTAATATTATTTAAATTGGCATTGTAACATTCCCCGTCCCCCTTTGGTGATAAAATATTTCCGCCAGTTGTGTTGCCTTTGTGTTTGTTCGGCACCTTGAGATAACCAGATGTTGTAGATGTTCTCCTTTCGGGACCTGAGGCATCTATAGCTGAAAGAACACACGTGGAAATTCCTCGCCCAGAAGACAGTGATAGCGCTTACAGAGACAATGGAGCATCCAAACATCTGGATGCCGAATTTCCCTATTGTAAGCGGACCCCATGTTCCAGAATTTTCGGCGCGCCTTAATTACCTCCTGACGACAGACTTGAAAATGGCCCTTTGAGGGACATGATTAGCCGGGAGAGAGGACCAGTAGCCACCGAAAAAGAGGAGGCGGAGACTTCCGCTGAGATAAAATACGCAGTGTTTTTTTGGAAAGAGGAGAAGGTTTTCTGGGAGACAGCTGGAGTACGCTTAAGAGTCCGGTAGATTTGGAGCACCGCCTGAAATGATGACTGACTGACCAACCTGTGAACTCCCAGTGGTGTTGTGTTTACTATTTAATGGATAACTGATCTTCAAGTCAAACCCCTCAACTTGGACAGTTGTGATGTAAATAGCAACTATTTAATCAAGGTTAGAACGAATTGTTCTTTGTACATATATAGGGCTGTAAATTAAAGAAGTGTCAAAAAATTCTGAGCATTCTCTGATCTATCGAGATCAAGACATTACAGCATATATACTGCATGCCCACCAAGAAAATACTTCCAGACAAATGTCTATGTTTATGGCAGTTGCTAAGGAAACAGATTGCTGTAGGAAGACTTCATTTCGCATAGATAGAAATTCATCCAAGTTTCTTAACGGTGAACTGGCGATATTTGATGTTATTGCATTCAATTTTTGTAAACAAATAAAGAAAATTATTAAGCTGAAAATCATTTATAAACAGGAATATTGAAAACATACCTGATATTCCTGTCACATGTACACAAAGAACAACACAAATCAAATTAAAAAAAAAAACTGAATAAATATTTGGTATGTCTAACGATTGCAAAAGAAGGAAAAAATAATAAAGAAATCTGTATTAGAATCATGCATGACAAAAAATTAATAATCTTCATTTCATTTGTCTTAAATTTATGTAAGTGTTAAATATCAAATTCTCCTAAGCATTAGGGAAGTAATCTGCCTAATTAACATAAAAACAATAGTATAATTAATCGTAATTATTTCATAACTTTTATAAAAGGATGTTTATATTCTAATATAAAGGAATTTTATACTCTCTAAGACAAAATTAACAATAACCATAAAAAAATTTTGATTAAAAAATCTAATTTTAACTTGTAACTTATTTTCAATATGCACAAGCTTTCTCAAACAAAGTTAATTTAACAAAGTTTGTATATAAAAGTATTCTAAATCTGAAAATAGTTCAAGGGTTCATTCAGGTGCGTGCCGTAGGTCACGGACTTAAAGGAAAACTCAAATAAATAAATCCAACATTGTTTTATATTTGGTCATCTGGACCAAATATAAAACAAGCTTGTTTCATGATAGTATTCCAGATGACCATTTATTAATTTTCCTGGCTTGAAAAAGAAATCTAATTATTTCAAATAAAACGTTTTCTCACAAACTATCATTTCAAATAATAGGCTGATTTGTTAGCTTTTCTTTTCAATTCAGTAGTTATGAGCTGCGTAGCAATAAAGGATCCATAAATTCCTGTATTTATTTTATCATTTGCGCTTGAAAAAAAAATTCTGCACTCCCAATGACATTTCGAACTGACACCAAGAAAACAATAACCCTCAGAAATCCATCCGATTTCCCCTATATCATATGGATCTTTCCTTAAAAAAATCTGTTTTTCTAAAGCCCTGTGTAAACATAGACATACATCTAAAATAATTATTTGCTTTGTTTAAATAGATATTGGTTTTCATAGATTTTATCCTATTTTTCATACACAGTTTTGATAAATTTAAATTATACCTTTTACAGTTGCGACTTCTTTTTTGGATACTCTGATAAATAAAGGGCATAAATTACTTCAAATTAATAATATACATTAATACTCATTTCATTGATACAGAAATTAAATAGTTTGGTTAAAATTTATTACATTAGGAGACTATTGATATTAAAATAAAAAAAGCAAATGTTACAAAAATTTAAAGCCTGTTTAATAAATCAAATCAGAGACCCCCCCCCCAAAAAAAACCGCCAACTAATATTATACAATCATTTCTTTGGGATTGTCACTAGAAATTAAATCAATTGTACATGGAAATTCGATTTCTTATAAATAGAAACGATGAACGAAAAAAAAAATAGCCAGCATATAACAATAAAAACATGATAAGGCACCAATTTTGGGATAATCATGTGACATATTTGAACCAATGAAAATCTGTTATCAGGAAGGAACGCAGGAAAAGCTGACTACATCAGTGGCGCCACCTGCTGGCTTGATGCTTGATAGTAAAACTAACGTTAGTGCATACCAATAATCATCGGTTGATGATCTTTTATTGATCATTGGTTGAACAATCTGTATGCAAATTTCATAACACTTTTTACCAAAAAAAACTGTTTATAATTGCCATTTATAAATGAGAAATTAACTTTTAAGCATTAACTTAAAAGTTCAAATTAACAAGGGAAATTACTTGTTGCATAACAATCAAAACCAGAAAAATAATATGATCTATTATGCTGATAAAATCCTAAATTCCACGATTCAACAGTTAAAATTGGTGCATTAAACAGAACATTTCTATTTTCAAAATGTCTTTTAAAAGTAATGAAATGTAATGCTTAAAAATGTACAGATGTTGGTAAGGTTTTGTGTACTAAGCAATAAGCTCTACAAAATATCTTAAATAAACAACTAATTTAATTAAAACTAATAAGAAGAATTCATTCTCTATTTACCCGGTTATTATAGTTGACAACCAAGCATCCTAAAGCATATGATAAGAAAAATGCCTAGAAAAAGATATTTTAATTAAAAAAGTAAAGATGTTTTTAAAACTTACTATAAAATTTTAAGCATAACACATTCCAAAATAAAAGTAGTAAATATAAAAATTGATATATCAGAGGAAAAAGATACATTCTCTCCTCAAGCAAAATCTATATACATTCTTTTAATTCAATTAGGGAAAACATTAACTTACTAAAAGAATAAGGGGGATGAGGAGGGATCACACTGATTTATATAACATATATACTAAAAACAAAGCAATTTCAATAACAATACATTAAAGTTTAAGATAAGAGGGACGTTGAAATATGTGCTAAATAAGATAGCATACATAAAGAATTGATTTTAAAATATAACTGCATAAAATCTCAAATTAGTTCTTAAAAGATAAATCTGATATTCCTTTTCAGAAGTTAAAAATAAATAAATAAATAAAAGCGTAAATTTATGATGAAGCAGCTAAGCTGATAAGCTAACTATACTCATGTCCAGAAATTAAGGATAAAGCGAGTTCAGGAAAAGAAAGTAAGAAGCAAAATAAATGGGACTTATTGTAAAGTTTATTTATTTTTTAAAAAGTGCTGTATGCTAAATATCAATAATAAAAATTGCGATTTTTTGCTCCCGGAAGCAAATTACAGAAAGGGGGGGTGGGGCTATTTCCAAAAGCCAATATTACATGGTTGGTATGACGGTTAATACATAGTAAGTCTCCAAGACATACTATGTGTTAATATACGCCACGGCATGCTATCAAATTATCGATCTGATCTAGGGGAATATTACACCACTCATCATTGTAACTCAGGGGAGCAACCTGTGCTGTGGCGTCTACTCACATTACCATCAGCTTGGAATAGTTGCCAAAGGGTCATTGGGCAATTTCAAGTTCCTCGTGTACTTCCAGCAGGGTACGCCCACATTCCAGACAGTAGATAATTCTACCACGTAAAAAATCGTCCAAATGCATCCTTTATGCCACAATTACACAGTTATTGCACTGAAAAGCTTATAAAGCGCTTGCGAACTATTTTCCTTTTTTGCCTGTATTTCTTATACACCACTCTCTTACACTTTCATCCCTATGACGTACTATCGGTGCCATCTGAAGGTTTCCTGCAATTTGCATATGGTTTTTGAAGATGTATGTAGTCATTATACGGTTGATATATGTCCTTTAGAGTTCGTTTTCCACGTGACTAAATTATCCTTATTTTAGGGACATGAGGGCTAATAATATTCTATAAGAAAGTTAAAATATTCAACTGATCTTTTTAATACATTTTGAAAAAAATTAGGCTGAAATTTTAGTTGCTTTTTTAAAGAATTTCAAATATGGTTAAAATAATAACTTGTTACAAAAAAAAAATCCTTACTTCCTCAAGACTAAGTTGCAAACTTTCCTTTTCTTTTAAATCAGGTATTTTTGGATACGATTTTCCAATGTCAGGAGAGTCCTCGGCAATTAAAACTTCTTCTTCATCATCATTGCTTGTTTTTGATTTTGAGCCTTCATCACCTCTGGCAACAACATCTCTTATATCTTCCACTTGATTAGTTGAAGATCTTGGCCTAAAGTAAATGTTTAAAATTTACTATATAAGTCTGCAGTAACAAATGATCCCTATTTAAAATCTGTTTTATTTACTTAATAAAAACTTTTTTATCGCATTTTTAATATGTAAGTAGATTCGCTTAAATAATGGCTCATTCTATAAGTAAGTTTTAAAAACCTACGCTATTTTTAAAAGTATATAATCGGAGGGATGATAGTAGGCATCAAGAGAACAAATAATTACCATACAGCATAGGATCCTGGACGACATTTAGTAAGTGAAAATCGCAAAAGTATATAAAGTCGGAGAACTGTTCAAAACTGAAAAAAATTAATAATAATAATAATAACAAATGGTGCTTCAACTATGAGTTAAGAGAAAGCACGTTCTTAAAAAAAAAATTTTATACCCGTAACATAGGGATTTGATGATCAAGGGGATCGTAAATTACTGAAAACGAAAAAGTAGTTTAGAAATAATATTTGCAAAAATATGAAAACTTGAAGAAAAATAAAAGCTTGAAAATGTTAGGAGTTTTACATTCTACAATTTGATATAAGCATTAGTGAGAGAACTGGGGAGGCTTCAAAGATATTCAAGAAAAACTGAAATGGGAACCAGAAAAATCGCTGCAACATCAGAACGATGTTTGCAGAGTATTTTCGCATTCGAAATATAAATTCAGAGCAAGGATAATAAACATTAAGTAGATGAAAAATTTCCAGAAAACATAGGTTGCAGTATTTCAATTCCTACTGTTAGTTCACACTCTCCCTATATATATTTATATATCTTTTATATATTGCTGTTGACGAATTAAAACTCCTAAAGAAAGTATGTAATTTTTTAATGTAAAATTTTCTTAAATATTAAAAACAGTTTTCTAAACTTAAGAAGTTTACTTTCTTAAAGAATTAATGCACTCATTATTATTTATAATTCACATGTGTTTATTCCTCTAATTTATGGAAAATTTTGGATAAAATGGATTGGGGTGACTCAGTACCCTGCGCGATCTCTTTTGTCACTATTAGGTGAGCGCCTTCTGCCGGGTTAATAGTTATGCCCTTAAAAAAAGCAGTTAACATCAAGAAGTTTTTATATTTTTAAAAATATTCATTTATTTATTATACATTTTGTTACAACTAGTCACTACCTCCCCTACCCTAATATACTATATAACAACAAAATAAGCAAAAAATATATGGGAAATTGTACATTTAATTTATAACTCACATTTGCTCTCCAGACTCTGTGCATTCCTGGAAGCAAATTCTAGGGGCATCTTCTGATAAGGTTCCTTTCCCAAAAAATCCCTGTCAGAAAATAGAAATTGTTAATTTAATATTACTTTAAAATGATAATCAATCAGATAAACAATTAAAGTAAAAAAAAAAAAACAGTATTCTTATATATATAAAAGTGTTCATCACCGAAGAAAGAAGAAAAAAAGTATCTAGTCAACATAAAAAATCTTTATCAAGTAGTATTCTTTTTTTTTTTTAATTAAGCACAGATGGATTATTTTTTCACCATTTTTTTTTTTTCTCTAGCGAAAAATTTTAATATATATCTCTTTATGTCTGTGAGACAACAGGCATAAACTATTGATTAAGAAACAAAGATTTTTCTTTTCCTAATGTGACATTACAATATATATATAAATGAGCCCACTTTTGGACACTTATCTACACGCATTAATTAAAAATTACTTGTGTTTAATTACATGCGAAAGGCAAACTTTAACTACACATATAACTAGAAAAACATAGCTAATAAATAATCATGACATTTTTGGTGATTAATTGTTAGTTACAATAAGCATGACACCTTAAAAGATCAATCAATCACCTGCAGTTTAATACACAAGTACTAAAATTAGAAATAGAACTATTTGACAATATAAATTTCTTTTAAATATGGATACCAGTGGCTTGAAAATGACATACCTTAATGAACATGTAATGTAAGAAAAATGTCATCACTGCATGCCTTAAATTACAAGCAATTGGGAATGGAGAACATAATTATTGTGAATATTCATCCACCATGAAAGTAAAATCATGACCATTAATGACACAAAAAAGGATTTAAAATACTATTACTTATCATTTACCACTGGAAAATTCGAGTTTTTTTAAAATAATAAAAGTGAGAAAATATATGATTTGCCACCTTTAACCAATAAGAGCTTATTTTACAAATTTGCATGAATTTTCTGACATGTTTACAGTATAAAATAATTAGGTACTTATGTAATAATAATATAAAAAACATTAAAAAAATATTTCCATAGATCAAATTTTTATTTTATATCCCTCACACAAATCTCATCTCTCATTTGTATTTATTTATATTGAAGGACCTTTAAAATTATAATCAATTCTTCAGTTCTTTTCTTGATGATCTTTTACAACAATGTAAAATATCAGAAGGTTATTTCTAGTTTTCATGGATGACATTAAGAACATGAATACTGCATGATGATACAATTTCAGGCCAAGTATACAACATTTATATTATTACAAATTGACTTATGAACAAAATGACTAGCTGCAGGTTACAGCTCAAAATTCTAAATGTTTGATGTTTAATAATGTAGGTTTACAGTCTCACTGACATTCTTATAAGCAAAATCAGATCATTTTATATAAAACAGGCTATTTATATTTTGTTTTATTATTAACAGAAACCATAAATTCACTTTTTCACTATTACATATTTTTTATGAAAGATTTTAATTTATTATTACTCATTGATTTGTAGTATTCTTTACGATTTTCAATATAGATTTACATTATATCAGATTTGGTGTGGAAATATAATAAATAAGAAAAGTTAATTAAATTAACAAAGTATTTTAAAAGCAGTATGACAAGTTAAGACTTATTATTATTTAATATTAATGTCCAATTATTTGAACTAGAAGGTAAATTGAAAATCTATACTTTTTTTGTTTGTTTGTTTGCCCATTATTTGAACTTATAGATAGTTTTTACAGATACATGTGATTCAAAGATACCTCAAAATTCTTCTTCTTATGAAAGTTATTTTCTTCAAGTTCATTAATTGTTTATATTGAAAAAAAAAAGGTTTTAACAACATTTAATAACTATCAATTTAATAATTTATTTTTGAATATTTAGAATTGTTTTACCTCCTTCTAAATAGCTAAAATTACAAAGGTTATGAGTACTTATCCTAATCAATATTTTTTTATGTATTTAAACCAGAAAAAATTAAAATCTTATGATAACAACACATATATTTAACTTTGTTTTTTTGCTTTCAGCTTAATTTAAGACACATTTTTTTTTTTTTTTTTGTAATTTTATAATAACTTTTGTAATAAATCTTTAAAATCATGAAAAAATAGCATATGAAAAAATAAAGCATTCACAAATAAGCATATTTATAAAGGGATACTAGGATCAATCCAAACAAATCAACAATAACAAAAAAAAATTTTTTGAAATTCAGCCTGATAATTTCAAATCTGAATTAAAATTCTTTTAGGTCATTCTTTTAGGGTTCTTGCTTTTTAAGTTTTTGAAAAATAGTCATTACTTGGCATGGATTAGCTTTTTAAATCCTGAATTATGTAAGCTCTAGAAGACCTAAAAGGATATTTGAACCCTTATTTTTAAGAGAAATTGATAAGATACATATTTAAATATGCCTGGCAAAAAAAATATTTTTTTCCAATTAAAAAAAATAAGATGGTTTTTAAAAATGTTTTTGAAAAAAATGTTATTTTTCTTACAGGGTATTTTTTTTACTTTATATCCTGAAATTTACAGAGTGGGATCTCATTGGTAACAGAAGATATTAAAAATAAATTCAAGCTTATTACATAACTAATAATGCCTTACAATTTTTACAATTCAGACTATTACATAATTAAAGATTGATAAGATAACAGATAAATTTAAAAGATCAAAATATTTCACCTGATAAAATTAATAAAAGTTTATATGCATGTAACATATAATTTTTGAAGTAGAGTCATGGCTGAAAACAGTGGAGACAATCCCAAATTTTTAACTTCATTTAATTTTATGAATGGAGGCATGATTTACGTATAAGCACCATGAACAAAACATCGATCATAGAATGCACAAGAGCAAAAGACTGCCAAAAAGGTGCAAGAGAGTGAGAATATTTTCCCCACTGCTTATACCTTATGAGATTTTGATAAGGATTTCTTTACACATGTTGATTTCAGTAGGGGAAACTAGGTACCTTTCAAAAGAATTTGCATAGTTTGACAGTTTTTTTATCCCTTCACTCGAAGTGTGAGAATTGCAGACTTAAGCACTTATACAAAGCTTCAGTTGAATTAATTAAATAGAAAAAAAAAAGAATAGGATCAGAAAATAAGAGAGTATTTTAGAATGAAGTAATATTTGCTGAATTAAGATAAAACTTTGGAAATTAATTAGGATATAATTTAGATTTTAAAATATCATTACAAAGATATATGTATATTCAGAATCATAGTTATGCCTCAATAGTAATTTCTTACTTTTACTTAAATTTGACAGATAATTTCCTATGTCCCTTATTTGTTTCTAACTCTGTAAGTCAACAAAATCTTCCTACAGCTGTTAAGCACAACTAGTACATCAAAAAATTGAGGATATTTGAAAGATAGGTTATTAACCACCACTTATCTAAATATTAGCAAGAAACAAAGCTAACAATGTCATTAATGTCCAAATCACCATAGCTCAAATCAGCTGTTTTTTTACAGCTGATTCCTCAAAAAATAAATAGGTTTCGACTAAAACAAATTATGCTACTTGTCATATCTTTGTATATTTGAATTGGCACCTCACCATTTGTCAATTCTTGTATTTTACACTGAGCTATCATCAATCTAGCATGTTGTGCAAACATACACAGAGTGTATTCGATTGGATCCTAAAAGAATACATTAGGATCGAAGCTCACAAAATTTAGAAAATCCAATTGTCTGTTGATGGTGATACTCCTTAAATAATACATATGATTATCTTAATGTACTTAAAAGTAAATGCTTTTGAACCTATATAGGTTTGTCATTTTTTTTTTAATTAACAGAAATAAAGTTTTGTTTACTATGTATCTGATGACTAATTTCATTTTGATAGTAATCATTGACTAAGTCTATAATTGCAGGATCTAATGTTCTTCCAGGTTTTGACAACATAACACAATATCACAGCATTTTAATTTTATAATATTTTTTATAAAAAGTCCAGCTTTTGAGAAGCCTAGTTATAATAAGCATTCTAATACTTTTGTTGGTAGTATGATTAAATTTTTCTTTCAATTGGTCATTTCACTATCATAATTTTTTAAAGTGTCCGATTTGGAAATACAGAGACTTAAAATTTAGGTGGGGTTTTTTTTTTTCCTTTTTTTTATAGTTTATATCAGCTTTCCAATTTTTGTTTCTGAATTATGTTCTTCAGTTAATAGTTTTCTTTTAATAATCAATTCTTAGACTGTGGTCAGATTTTTCTTTTCTTTTTTTCAAAGCTTTAATAGCCTTTATTTTCTCTGAAGTTGGTGATATTTCAGGAAAATTCAAATCTTTTTACAATTTTGAGTTGTTTGAATGACAATCTCCTTGATAAGTTAAAATCTCAGGAAACTTTAGTGTAGTTTTACAACACACATTACATATCATGAAACCTTTCTTTAAACTGGTATTATGTCAAACTATTTCCATTCACAGATCACATAGTTTTCTTAAGATAGTTATGACTAGACTTCTAAAATGGATAACAACAATATACCAATTATTACTTTGATATACTTGGTATTTTCATGTTGTCACAAAATTAAACAAGAAGAGCAAAATTAAATTTTTAAATAGTATGTAAAAATGTCTTCATTCAATTGTTATTTCATACATACTAATAATAATAATAACTAAATAGAACCAAGAGCAGGAGAGGGATTTTCTATATCAGAACAAAGACATAACAGAATATTTTAATTACTTAACAAATATATAATATTTTTTTCATTTAAAAAAAGTAATGCTTGTAATTGAAAATTCTAAGCAACACTCCTCCCAACTAATTGTTTACCCTTTGTGATAAGATGAAACTAAACAAAGGAAGAGCTAGACTATGCATAAGTCACATTTCTGCAAAAGAAAGTCTAGCTAGGTCTTTACATGCTTTTTGTTGATAAACAGAACAGTTTTGATTATCAAATGCTCTATTCACATTAACATGTGTTATTTTTAACTTTTATGCAAGATAAATAATTATTTGTAATATGCCATAAAATAAAAAGTTAACTCTACATCCTATAGTTTTATTTTTCTTTTTTATTTACCAAACAAAAATTAAAGGTAGAACTAACAGATTCTTACACAAGAATCACCATATTTTTTTTTCATGTTAACTACGGATCCCCATTAAGAAGCACCTTTAAAAATTTAAGAATTTAAAATACTGCAATATATAAGTGTGTGAAAAAATTTTAAAAACACTTTAGATTCTTATTCATTATTTTTTTACTGGAACTACTTTGATATACACCCCCAAATCGGAAATTTGGCGACTTTTTTTCTCGCCAAGCAAAGTATTTGTTTTTGGCGCCCCTTTTTCTCGCCAAGATAATACAATGAATACAGAAAAAATGAATAAATAATACAATGAATACATAAAAAATACAAATAAATGTCACTGAATAACAGATTATACACAATTTAGAAAACCAGAAAGCTGAAAAAACCTAAATTGGCAACACCAAAATAAGAAACAGCAACCCTAAATAGTTCATTGGGAGTGCCAGATTTGGCGCGTAATTTTTGGGGGTGTATATCAAAGTTGTACCTTTTTACTAAATTTAATATTGTCATATCTCCTAATATCATTAAAAACCACACTCTGTAAATTTCAGGATGTATAGCTTATAAAATTGCAAAAACCATATACTTTTTTAAAAAAATTTTACAAAACATCATAAAAAATTTATTTTCGAAAGTTAAAAATTTATTTATTTATAAAGTGTATTTAAGTAAATCATCATCTTAAAACAAGAAACTCCCTTTAAAATAAAAAAGTTAAAAAAAACTCTTGACATAATCGATATTAAGTAATCCCAGATTTGAAAAGTCAATGCATGTCACCAAAGTTTAAAAATTAACACTAAAATCCAATACAATAACAAAAAAAATTATATCAAAAGATTCTCGTTTATATCAGAGGTGAGAACGATCCCTGAAATTTTTATATAAATTGAAAATAGTCAAGTTGAGGGCTGGTTGTTTTGACATAGAATGACATATTAAAATCTTAGATGAGCTGTGAATATTTAATATAAGAGATAAAGTAATAAAAACAAATAAGATGAAAGGCCAGCTAAATGTTATACACAGCTCAATCATGCTCAAAAACGATTTAATTTCAGAACGAAAATATGTCACAGGCAAATTAACAAAATAAAAACATAAGTTGATGAAAACCATATAATTACTGATCAAAATATTGAATTAAAATTCTATAAAACTCAAGAAAAGCTTTTAAAAATGTACATAATATCCATCATAGTTTATTTATTTTTATCAGAGATTTTTAAACTCTTTCACATCCAAAAGTCCTTTGCTACAGATGGAAACATTTACAATAACATTTTACTCTGAAGAATTCTATTTTAATCTCAAAATTAGAAAATAACATGCAAATTTGCTGTAAATAATTATTGAATTAAAATATTTTTTACAAGTAATAAAAGGTTTAAAATTAAAATGGTCCTTTTAACAGCATTTGCATTTAAAATTAATTTGTATTCAAAATTAAATTTACATTTAAAGCACTAAAAATCCTTAAAGAAGTAAGTATTATGAAAGCTCCCTAAGTTTCAATATTCCACGAACAGTCCAAACTTCAGAAAATGATTGATAATAGAAAATTATTTTAGAATGTAAATTTTTGTAAAACTTAAAATCACAATAAAATAACTTGAAATTTCAAAGAGAAAAATGAATTCTTAAAGCCAGAATCCTAAAATTAAATTTCAATTTGTGTAGTAACTGTAGGCCAGCCATCAATCACAAAAGATCACAAGCTAATAGATTCTTTCATACTTAAAATTTCACATTTGGTAACGGCAAGCAGCTAATATTCAAGCTCTCCAATGACATGTATTTAATATACAAATACACAATATACTTTCAAACATAATTTTCCTGATTTATAGAATTTCTAAAGAGGAAACTTAATTCGTGAAATCAATTTCTTAAAAATATAATTCTACTGATCAATAAGCTATCCAAATGTTGTTTTTGTTTGTTTTTATATTTTTTTTTTCAAACAGACCTTCAAGTATATCTTGGCAATAAATAAAATTCATTCAAATATTATGACTCCACTAAAATACTTTTAAAAAAAATTCTCTACAACAGATCAACTATGACAACATAAAATATTTTGAATACAGAAACATGCACAACATTGAAGTAATATGGTATAATCATCAATTGAATAATTATTCAATAAAATAACACTATACTTTTATCCATAACTGTGGAATTTAATAATAGTTTTAGAATAAGACTATTTTCTTCTACAAACCAAAATATGATTTTCATATAAACCACAAAAGAGGGACTGGAATTACAACTACATGATTGGAGAGAATTAAATCATTTAAAATGTAATATATTTTAAGATCTAAGTAATAAAATTCACCAAAATATAAACCTAACATATTTTTTCCTGCTGATTATCTACTACAGTAAAATCAGAATACCTAGAAGTTCCAGGATGGCATCATTTATGTACATACAATAATGAAATTTTATAGCTATTCTTGCTTAATTAAGTTTTAAACTGTTCTAATTTAAAATATAAAGGTATCAAAATTAAAAGCATGTCATAAAATATTTAAATTTATGATTTTTTTAAAATTACCACTTTATGTCAATTTCTATGATTTCCATACATTTTTAAGAGTTTATCAAGAATTTAACGAATCAAACGTTGACAAACTGCAGTAAATCTCAAGAGATTTAGGAATTTACTGAATCCCATACAATGATATTTCGTTTTTACTGCAAAAATGTGAAATATACAAGGAAACTATTAAATGCACTATGTTTTAAAAAAATTCAGAATACGAAAACTACATGATAAAAAAAATACTTTACCATAGTATACAACATTTTTACACTTCGCTCGTCATGAACCAGTACGTAATTAACTTGTAAATGACCCTCGTGAAGTTTCCAATTAGGATCAGATTCATTTAGTTTACATTCAGGTGTTACGATCGGAAAAGGATATTCCATTTTAAATATGCAATTTTCCTTTGGCACAGGTGTCAATAGCAAATGCGAGTTCTCTTCAGCCATTGAGTTTTCCTCTTCCACTGATTTTTTCTATATTGCCGTTTTTTTCCCCTTCCGGCGATTTTTTCTCTTACATTGATCTTCCAGAAAATTTTATAAATCTCAGAAAAATCACAAATTAAAATCCTATAACAAGAAAAGATTTTTAACGTGAAAGGTTACAACATCTTTGGTGATGGATGTTTAGTCTCTAATATAAATATAGAAAAATAAGACGATAGTTTGTATTTGAGAAGAATGTTTATTTTCCTGATGGATAACTCCACATTCCGGTAAACGTCAAGTCAAATGAGGATATCGTTAGCCGGAGGATGCATTGAGGATTTAGCCAAGTTCTTTTAAGTGCCCTAGATGGCGCTAGCAGTCTGCAGTCATCGATAGGCGCTAACAGGAACTATCTCAATTCGATAAGAGGGATTATGAGATTTGGCAAATAAGCATATTTGTGGAGAATTATTCAAATATTCCATTTCCTTTTGTTGTTTTGCATTATTTACCGATTTTGTTCACCATTTTATTCTGCTTGCTATATCTTTGAATCATCAAACTGTTTTGTTTATTTTATTTTTTCTGAAATTTTACTCGTTGCTTTTACACTTGCATAGAAATTTATCTGATAATTTTTTTTATTTGGATTTGAATTTAATGTAAATAAACTTTTTATTATTATTAAAATGTATTTATTTATTGAGAAATTTTTAGACATTTGCTAAAAATTATTATTTATTAAATAACTTATTATAAACATTAATGTTTTTATTGACTATTATTTATTTATTTTATTATTGTATGATTATTTTTCACTTGAAAGAATACGTCTCCAACCGTTGGAAATAATAGGAAATATTTTGATACAAATTTTTAATAAATAAATGCTTTTATGTTATTGCGATTTGAAGCAACATTTGGTTGCAAGGATTCTCTATATAATATACACTGAAGTGACAAAAGTCATGGGATGACTGTTAATATCGTGTCGGTCCTCCTTTTGCCCGGCGAAGTGTAACAACTCGACGTGTCATGGAGTCCACAAATAATTGGAAGTCCTCTGCAGGAATATTGAGCCATGCTGTCTGTATAGACGTCCATAATTGTGAAAGTGTGGATGGTGCAGGAGTTTGGGCACGAACGGACCTTTCGATGATGTCCCATAAATGCTCGATGGGATTCATATCGGGCGATCTAGGTGGCCAGATCATGCGCTGGAATTGTCTGGAATGTTCTTCAAACCAATCGCGAACAGTTCTGGCCCGGTGACATGGCGCATTGTCATCCATAAAAATCCCATCGTTGTGTGGGTACGTGAAGTCCATGAATGGCTGCAAGTAATCTGCAAGCAGCTGAACATAACCATTTCCAGTCAATGAGTCCATGCCATGTAAAAACAGCCCACACCATTATGCAGCCACCACCAGCTTAAACAGTGCCTTGCTGACAGTTTGGGTCCATGGCTTCGTGGGGTCTGCGCCACACTCGAACTCTACCATCAGCTCGTAACAACTGAAATCGTGACTCATCTGACCACGCCACGGTTTTCCACTGGTCTAGGGACCAGTCGATATGCTTACGAGCCCAGGGGAGTCGCTGCAGGCGATGTCGTGCTGTCAGTAAAGGCACTCGAGTCGGTCTTCTGCTGTCATTGCCCAAGGAAGACAAATTTCGCCGCACAGTCCTATCGGACACGTCCCTCGTACGTCCCACATTGATTCCTGCAGTTATTTGACGAAGTGTTGTGTGTCTATTAACATTGACCATTCTACACAGACGTCGGCGGTCTCGGTCGTTAAGTGCAGGTGGTCGCCCACTGCGCTGTCCATGATGGGATGTGATGCTTGAAATTTCATACTCTCGGCACACTCTTGATACTGTGGATCTCGGAATGTTGAATTCACTAACGATATCCGCAATGGAATGACCCATGCGTCTAGCTCCAACTAACATTCCACGTTCAAAGTCTGTTAATTCTCGTCGTGCCGCCATAAATCACGAAAAACCTGTTCACATGAATAATTTGAACACAAATGAAATCTCTGGAAAACGAACTGCGCATTTATACTTTTTCGCTGCGATACTACTGCCATCTGTATATTTGCATATTGCTATCCCATGACTTTTCTCACTTCAGTGTATATATATAAATATTCTACTTATATACTAATCCTTTTCTAATGAAAGAGAAAGTATCTATGAGTCTGCAGAGGAAAATAAATACGTTTTGGAAGTTGGGAGAGAGTAAAGTTTGGGTGAGCAATATCTAATTTTTATTATTTAAAGCAACGGGAAAAGTTTGATATTTTTCTGCAATAACTTTTGAAAATGTTTTGCTATTAAAAAAAATTGTAATGCGTCTTTTGAGGTAGATTGTTGGATTTGAGAAGTTCCATATTTGACTGACAATTAGCTATTTCTTGGATAGCAATATTAAGAAGTGCTGTCTCAAAAATTAAATTAAAATTTTAATTAAAAAAATTAACAAAATTCAAGCATTTTCTTTAATAATTTCGAATCATATCACTAACCAAAAACAAGTTTGCACCATTTTAAATTTTTTTTAAAAAATTAGTTTTTCAGCTAACTTTTTTAAAATTCCATTCAATACTTTTCTCGTTTGATCTTAATATTTTTAAAAATGCTTTTAAGCACATTTTTCAAAAATATTTTCCATTGGTTTATTAAACTATACTTCTATATGAGTACATTGCAGTGATATTAAATACAATTTTATGTGCATATAATTGTTATATTAATTTTAAAAAGATATAAAAATGAACAATTAAAATTGCAAGCATGGCTTCCTATAATCTTTTGAATGGAGATTCAAATCTACTTTATTATTTTCATTTCTATTATTCATGTATCATTTATTTCATTTCATTTACTTTAGGTTATCATGAAATTAAAAATTAGGGTATTAAACATAACTGAAATATCATCGGTGTTTGTTTGTTTTTCTAATAAAATGCAGTTTATTTTCCTACTTGTACCAGTTTTTAAGGCTTTTTTAGCATTGAATAAAAAGTCATTTTAAAAATGAACTTTTTTGTTAATTTTAATATATTTATTTCTTAGCTCAATCATTTAATAGTATTTCTATCAACTAAAAGATAATTTTTTCCAAAGGTTATGTTGATTATTTTTATATTAGTTTGCTTAAACAATAATTCTCATAAAAAGCTAAAAAAAACAGTATTTCTCATAATTATTCACAACTAAATACAACTTGTTCTTTTCTTGCAATTAATACATTAATGGAACAAAAATTAAATTGATTGCAAATATATAATTAATTTGCATAATTAAAGTAATATTAAATGCATGCTGGACAAACCAGCTGGCCACCAAAAACGGATGGTACATCCCTAATTATTTTGATTTCGCTTTCAAAGTCTATGTCTAATGATAATCATCCTTATAAGGTAAATGTTTTTACAATAAAAAACAAAACAGTGCATATCTGAGAGGCACGAGTTGTTAATATATTAAATTGTTTTAGCTAACATTAGAGCTCGTTTTTCTTTTTGGGATTATATTTCCTTTCCAAGATGTGTATCCCCACGGCCCATTCCCCGTCTGCAGACGAGCCACGTGCCACCCGTTGACAGCTCTTGCGGTATTGTGGTCCCTTTGATGGCCCGTGTACTTACCGCCAAGAAGTCGGTAAGTAGACGGGTCATCAAAGAGACCAAGAAGGGGCGAAAGGGGAAACGCATCCTCCTGGCTATGGGGGAGTGTGGTCCCCCAGTGGGTGGGAGATCTGATTTATGGCCGAATCCGTGTATCCTCGCGTCGTGGGAATGCCGCTTATTCGTATCGCCGTTTAATTTGAAACTGCATATTGCTAACAAAAATAATTTTAAAAAAGTTGGCGAGTGAAGAATGGGGATGGCAAAGTAGTCAATGAGTAAGATAAGATAAGATAGCCAGATAGATTACTAACCAGTCTCCCCACTGGGTTAATTGGAACCCTGCGGTTGGGAAGGAGGGGGGGGGGGGGGGAAAAATACTTGTTTCTTTTTCGGACACAAACTTGTGTGAAGCTGATATTTTTTTTAAGTAATCCTTTGAAGGATAGAGATAAATTTTTGAGAAGGCACACTGAGAATAATTGACCGCTCGGAGGTTTAACACAATTTCATGCGTTTTGATGCTATCTGAATACTTTCCATTTGTTTTTTATGAAGCATGATTTGCTTTTTAATGAGTTTATCCAAAAATGTATGATAAAAATCAAAGACAAATGATATTTCTTTTCATATAAATACTGTATCCACTTTGAAACAATAATCTAGATTTTAGTAAAGGCATTATTTTATATAAATACAAAGATTTGCACTAAGCAAAAGAGTTTTGGTTTCATTAGTTTTAGTTCTTCATGATTCGTTTGTTTAATTTAGCAAGTTCGAACACTGAAATATATGTTATTCACATATAGGAACTTTGAAAAAAAGATTGTTTCTTAAGTATGAAGTACAATTAAATGATGTTAAAAGTATTGAAACGATTTAAAAGATGATAATAGTTATAAAAAAAATATTCTTGAAATGACGTAAGAAACGCTTCCAACTATGGATGATAATTTTCCATGCTATATCAGTTTTTAAAATAATTCCAGAATAGAACACCTTTACAAATACATCACAGTAGATTGAACGCTTTTAAATCCTTTTCTGTTTATCATCGTAGATTTAATTTTAATGTTGTACATTTTATTTTAAATCTGAATTCTGACAAAGATAAATTATTTGTTCATTATATGACTTTGTATTTTGTATGTGAAATATTGCAAATACACGGTGTATAAAATAAGCATCTTGCTAAATCAGAAGTATATTAATATTTTGTTAACTTAGCATTCTTATCAGCAAAAATTTGTCGATCATATTAGCTGAATTCAAATTTAATTTACTTCTAATAGCACTATTTATTAAACCATAATCCTAATCAACGATTAAATTATAAAACAGAATTTAAAACAACTATTTACATTAATATATATAGTAATAAATTTACATTAATATATGTAGTATATGCTCTTCAGAAACTATAATTTTTTTAATATCGTTCTTATATGTAAAATAAATCATTAGCAATAGTGCTGGTTCAACAATATACCGGGTGGCCAGAAATAAAACACCCCTACTCTGACCTCCCTGGATATCGAACTACTCAGTGTAAAGGCTTGAAAATTTGTGGACATACTATTCAAAAAATGGGGAAACGGATTTCACGAAAAAAAAAATTTAGTTCCAGAAATCACCGATAGGTGGCGCTGTACCACTGGACGTATGCTGAAAAGACACAAAAACACGTTTTAAACACATTTTATTTGAAAGTACCAAGCATACATGAAACAAGGACGTTATCGATGCAGGGAATGCTGCTCAATATGGTTCCCTTCCTGAAGATGTAAAATGTGAAGTCTGTGGACAGCTTGTTCAACTGCGGATCGTAACTGGTCATGTGAGATGCTTCTCACATGCAGACTGATACTCTCTTTCAAATCTGCCAAGGTTATCAGACGTTCTCGATAAACAAGGTTTTTTAAGTGTCCCCAAAGACAAAAATCACACGGATTAAGATCCGGTGAACGAGATGGCCAAGTTGTCGGAAACGCGCGACTGATTATTCTGTCAGTGGTGAAATGTTGGCGAAGAAACTGTTGCACAGGGAGTCCAATGTGTGGAGGTGCTCCATCTTGCATAAAAGTAATGGTGTCAAGGCATTGGCGCTGCTGCAAATGGGGTACAACAAATGTTTCGAGCATCCTTTTGTACCTGTTGGCCGTCACGGTACATGTCTCAAGGCCATTGGAAGTAACCTCTTCGAAAAAGAACGGTCCAAGGATGAATGTGGCTGTGAATCCACACCAGACTGTAACTTTCGGTGAGTGGAGTGGAATCTCTTGGAAGGTACGGGGGTTTGTCGTGTCCCATATGCGACAGTTATGGGTGTTCACTGTTCCACTGAGGTGGAAATGGGCCTCATCGCTCCACAGAATCTGCCACGGCCACGATGCATCCACTTCAACTCTAGCAAGAAATGTCAATGCAAAGGTCAGTCGCATCTCCCTGTCTGTGGCCAGCAATTGTTGATTAGGGCGGATTTTGTAACGGGAAACAATGCACCATTTTTCTGAGTACGTTCCACACTGTGCTATAGGGAACACCCAAGTGTCGTGACACTGCACGTGCACTACTGCAGCCTAAAACATTATCCATTGACTGTTCAACAATACCGGTGGCAACATCTTCAACGACATCTGAACGAACCGGTTTGCGTCCTCGACCAGGCTGAACTCCAAGATGTCCAGTTTCCTCGAATCGAGCGATCATTCTCCTGAGAGCTTGTGGAAGCAATGGTCCCTTACGCAAATCCTTAAGTCGGCGAAACTCACGAAGTGCTGCTGGAGCATTTCCTTTATTCTCGTAAAACAACTTCACAAGCAAAGCGCGTTCTGGCAGCGTGACAGCCATCACTAATAAGAATGACATTCCCCACCTTTTAACTTCTTTTATACCCAGAACATGGCTTCTAACCATGCTTTATGCAAATTTTTCTGGTTACAGTATGAAATTGCAGTTACAACGGGAGTTCTAGCTTCTTTACTATTTTTATTTTCCATAAGGGGCAGAAAAATTAAAAAGGAAGCATGGAAGCATTCCATTCCGCATAAACATTTTAATTTTTATTATTATTTGTGTCTTTTGATCATAGTTCCAGTTGTGCAGCGCCACCTATCGGTGATTTCAGGAACTAATTTTTTTTTCGTGAAATCCGTTTCCCCATATTTTGAATAGTATGTGTACAAAATTTTGAGCCTTTACACTGAGTAGTTCGATATCCATGGAGGTCAGAGTAGGGGTGTTTTATTTCTGGCCACCTTGTACAATACAAACAACAATACTATTCAACAATATACACCTACACCTTTATTGAAATTTTTACCGATAAGGTAGGTATGCGTTTTTTAAACCATATTTTAAACAATGTAATTATTTCTAATTTCAAAAGCCATTTTAATTATTGGCCATTTTAAACCTTCCAGGGGTCCCAAGAAAATGCAAATCTCGTCCTTTTTCCTCCAAATTTTTATTGATTTTATTTTAATTTTTATTCAGAAATTTTAAATAGTAAATTTTGAAAACTGAAGTCGCAAGTACCTTTCTGAAAAGGGGCCGCGGTGGCCTGGTGGTAAGGTCTCGGCTTCAGAACCGGAGGGTTTCAAGTTCGAGACTCGATTCCACAAAAGAACCGTCGTGTGAGGGGATCTCTTGCATGTTAAATCGGTCAGGCCAAACGCCCTCCTGCTGGTGTGGCGTGGTGTGGAGAAGGGGGTGCCTGTTCGGGTGTCGTCCTCATCATCTGACAGTGGTTCAAAATTACGAGGTCCGTCCCAAAATAGCCCTCGTGTTGCTTTAAAACGGGACGTTAATACAATTAAACCAAAAACTAAACTCTTTCTGAAAAGTCCATTTCAACACTGCGCATATAAAAAAAATTGCACAGTCAAAACGTAAAACTAATGTTAAGCAAAATATTGAAAACAACTTTTTATAACACTCTAAACAATATTGTAAAAAGAGGGATAAATATATATATATATAACTCCACATTTTTTAGAATTATAAAGTAGCATAATGAATAACTTGTAAATGATAATTAGGAATATTTCTAGAATAAAATTCCAAAATTAATTTAATTAATTCTTGATTATTATTAAATAAATTTAACTACAGGGTCCTCTGTCATTAAATGAAAGCATAAAACTAAATACCTATCTACAAATACAAAAAAAAAATATCAACAGCTGAGGAATTCCTCGACAATTGCCAATTTTACGTTTTTAAAAATCTTGTATTTCCCCCCCCCCTCCTTGATTAGAATTATTTAAATAATCTCTTTGACTGTTGATATTACAGCTCCTGAATAGTAGATTCAAATCTCTTGGAAATTTAATTATATCTATTAGAAATGGCTTTAAGAGTTGTATTTGGATGTGCCCATTAATTCAAACGTTCTCAAGGGTTTTTTTTTTTTTTTTTTCTGTCTAGTTATCTCACAATGAGCTCAGAGTTTGCAGAAGTCTAGTCGAGATCAATATTAGATTTCAAGAACAAATGAATTTAGAACATTAGTTTCTTTATTAGAAGAAATGGTCAGACTTCTGTTATTGCATTGCAGGAGAAACTCTTGTTGTAACATTAAAGACAATTTTATAGCGATGTTTTATTTCTTCATAATATATAAGTGAACATTCACTTCTATTTCTGTAAGGTAAAAAATATCATTATTATATTTTTCAACAAGCAATTTCTCACAAAATGAAAGACACAAATATGAGTGATTAAGTTAAAATTAAAAAATAAGAACAGAGCATAGTGAACACTATATTCTCCATATATTAATAAAAGAGCAATTTAAACTAGTTTTGATTCTGCCATGTATTTTTTCAGCTGGCTAGATTTTTTTAAAAATACCTTGATAGAATTATTAACAAAAACTAAAAAAATTTTATTAGATGAAATTTTAAAACATAAAATTGCAAATGTTTTATTACATGCATTACCTAACAGCAATGATCATAACATGTCTACAAGAATAAAACGGATTTAAAAAATTGTGCAGCACTAATTTTATAACTTTAATTGTTAAGAAAGATTAGTTTATGTAATTTATCAACTTTTTACGAATTTAAAAAAAAATTATGCATAAATTGTCACCTATTCACCTTAATACCGAATTTCCATTATATAGAATATTGCAAGTTTTGAAAATTATGAACATCAATATGAGACTCAATTGTTTAAAAAAATAAATCCGAATTAGCAAAGTCAAATCATAAGCAATTAAATTACAATAATGACCAATTTTGTTCCAAAAAAGAAGCATCCGTTTTAGCTTCAATTAACATGTTTTAAATGAAAATACAAACCTTCAGATCATTTTATTTTTACAAACCAATGGCAATAATATGCATAAAATTCAATTATGAGTTTCCATATTATTTCATTGCCATTTAATTAATTTAAAAAGTACTCGTTTGGAAGAATCGATATAAATAAATGAAATTATAAATGTATGTAAATAAATAATTTTAGAGTTCATGCCCTTTTAAGTACATAGAAGGCGCATAACCAACATCTCTCCTTTGTGCAACCGGCTTTTACTGGAACCAACAATCGTTTGCAGCAGCCATTACAGAAATGCCTTTCATCCAATCAAACCGAATGAGAAAGTGTGCGTAACACTATTTTTTTAAAATCGTTTATTTAAAAGAATTTATTTTTGAAAACAGCTACCTTTATTTGAAAAACCCCGTTTAAACGATTCCATTCTAGGATGAATGTAATATCAAACAAGAAAGGGAAAATATAAAGCTCATGTTATTAAAACACTTTTGTTTAAACATCTTAATCATTAAGTTGATGAATAAAAATTTTGCTAAATGCTGCATTCCAGATAGATCTTCTCTATCCTTTATAATGAATATTAAATCTAAAGAATAACGTTAGATTAAGATGCTTATACTCGTTCGTAATTTCAGTCTTACTGAAGAATAATGTAATTATTAATGTGTTTATCTATACATCAAAATGAGTTACAGGACATACTATCGACTTCAAAGCTTGAGCATTTAACAAACATAATTTAGAGTTTAAGAATGTAAACTTTTAAGCAATTTATCAAAATTTACAATTATTATTTTAATTAATCTCTCTATATATTTCTCTACATTTATACCTATTTATCTATATATGTGTGTGCGCATGTGTATAGTCGATACTATTTGTTGAAATAAAACTTATTCAACATAGTTGCTAGTTATATAAAAAAATGTTTCATTTTTGCAATCAAAATATTAACTAAATTAACATTCAACTCAGTGAATTCAAAAACAGTTTAAGATAAATCTATAAAAGAGTATTAGATAAGAAATAAATTACTGAAATATTCAATGTGAATTTCAAATCTCTGTATAGTATTAAGGATTCATAAAGATATTATTAGATCAGATGTACTTATTAGATCCGCGAATAAAGAAATTTTTAGCCGCGAATATAGGAATTGGGTCGCATTTTTTTAATCCGCGAATAGTGAAAACACGAATGAAGGAAGCGCGAATAAGGAGCTTTTACTGTATTGAAAAAAAAAAAAAAAAAAAAAACTATTTGATCTAATATGCTAATGTTACAAAGAGACAGTAAAAGTATAAAGATAAAAAAGATTATATATATATATATAAATTTCTTAAAAAAATATTCAAACAAACAATAACACATACATTTTAAGGATTCAATTTAATTGTCAGCTCTTTTTAATTACAATGAACAATAATGAGGTAGATGATTTATTATAATGTAGTTTTAGCTGAATTAAATAAAAGATTTTTCATTTCTTACTTAAAATATTAGAAACAAAAGTGAAATATTGTTTACATTTTTTTTTTTCTTTTTTCAAATTTTTAAGCCTGTGGTTTAAGCAGTA
>JAPMOQ010038531.1:7241-23888 GCA_026543055.1 Argiope trifasciata
TTAAATAAAATGTAATATAGTATAGTTAAATAAAATGTAATATAGTAAACTATTTCGTAACTTTAGTTCCATTTCTATATTAAATGTCTGATCTATCAAAAAAAGATGTCTAATGTAAAATATGTATTCGATTTTCTAGTACTTGTGCATGAAATAAATTAATGTCCAAAAAATTCCTCTTCAAAAAAATACTTGTTTTCTTTACTATGATATGAAGTACTAAACTGTCATTTGTTGCAATAAAAACACTGAGTAATTATAAGGTCACAATCTTACTTAAATTCTTGTCTAAGGATGGGTAATAATACTTTTATTACAGAATATGCAATATTTTCTCGGGAAGACAACTCACGCTGCTTACTTAGAGTGATGTTCCTGGAAAATTGTTTCTTACGTGCATGCAAAAGTACATTATAAAGCACAAAAATATTTTGATGCATTAATTTACAATTTTTGTCTTTACTGTTTATTTTTGCAATTTGCATGTTCAATTTATCATTCAAATGTTTTTTTACAATTAATTTAAAATAAAGTAATTGCTGTAAATCAGATTAATCTAAAAACTAAAGAATACATTCCAATGCAAGTAATGGAATAATATCAATGGAAATAAAGGAAAATATTGTGAAATATTTGTTAAAAGGCTTTTAGAAGAAGAATTTATTACAAGTGTTTAGCGTTGTTTTTTCTTTTTTTAAAAAATCACATTAGAAAGATTGTGAAATCAAAGAGAAGAAATCGAATTTTCTCACTTTTTGTATTCTTTGAAGTCCGTTTCAAATCTAATAAAGAAAAGTAAATCATTACAGTTTTGACATCTTCATGCATTGCCTCCCCCTTTCTTTCTCCCATGTGTGCCAAAGTGATAAAATTATCGGCACCTTCTTTGTTTGGAAGACTGCAAACACCTCATAAAGTCTCCAATTTGCATACATTTCTGCAAATTGAATCTAAATTTATGCGTTTCGGATTGACTAGCATTGTATGTTGATTTCTGCAAACTTATTGCACTTCTGGATCATTGCGCTTGCTAGAAGAAAGAGATCGTGTTTAAAGCGTAGTTATATACTTTCTGTGAATATGTATCTGAGCAACTTTTCCTAAACATCTTCTCAAAATGTGAGAAGAAAAACAATTCTCTTGTTAGCGTTGAATCTTGGATTAAAGAAGAGAAACAGAACCCTCTTTTTCTTCCTGGGTTTCGGAAATTTATTCAGCTGACCCATATTTTACCACGAAATATTTTGAAATGTATTCAGTCTACATTGCATTTCAGTACAGTAAAAGCTCTTTATTCGCAGGGTATATGTTCCATAAATATGCCGTGTTTGTGTGTGTGTGTATAATATAATATATATTGGGTTGTTCGGAAAGTCATTTCGTATTTTTTTGTCAAAATGAAAAGAAATTTTCGTTTAATGAATAAATTATTTATTAAATTATAAAATTGCCATTCTGGTCTAATACCTTTTGCCATATTTTTGGTAGTAACATGATTACACGCTCATAAAAGTTTTGGTCTTTGCTGTAAAAAAAAACTGATCGAGGTGGTTTTTGGCCTCCTCATTTGAAGGAAAAATTTTGCAAATCAGTTCTGGTACTGATGTACTGTTAACACATTTTCTCCACACATATTGGCTAATTTATTTCTGGCTTGAACAGCATTTTTACCTTTTATAGCAAAAAAGAAAAAAATGACGAAAATGCTGTTTATTGCTCTCCATATTTAAAAGGGCACCATCCAAAAACTACTGCGAAGAATCAGCTGCACTTTTTCACACTCAAGCCTTGCTATATCAGCTCTTAAAACATAAAATAATTTTGCGGTTTAAGTATGAAATTGGGTGCGAAAAAGGCAATTAAATCCTTTGTCAGGAAAAAACGAAATTACTTTCCGAACAACCTAATACTCACACACACACACACACACACACACACACACACACACACACACACACACACATAGAGAGAGAGAGACATATAGGTTTGGTTGCAACTTCGTATCATTCTTCTTTTCAATACAAAACGATCAGATGTCCTTGAATAGTCAAAGCGTGTAATCTAACCTGGTGTATCTTTCGCCACTTTGTCTAGAGTTTAATCATGAAGCCTCATCACTATTTCAAACAAAGCAACAAGGCATGAAAGCAACGAATGGAATGAGTCTGATAAACAAAGGGTAAGTTTTAAACTGGAGACAGCAATATAACAGTAAAACAGTTTCATAAATGTGTTTTTTTTATGACGTAGTTGATAAAATTTGCGTTTAAATTCTGTTTTCCTCAAAATAACAACTGCCTTTTGAATAGAATCTGATACACGTATTCATATCACTATAAATGGTGATATAATTGATAATTTATGGATGCATGGATAAATTATCACCAAAAGAAATTGATAATTTATCCATGCATCACTAAATTATCAAATGCAGTTAGTTTTTGAGAAATGTATAACACTAGTATCTATAAAAGAATGAAACCTGCTCTTCAATCAATATATATAATTCAATTTGATACAGTATTTATTTCGAAGTGTTTCGAAGAAATCGAAACTCATCCATGAAAAAATATTTTTGCGATTCATTAACTTGTTATAGAATTTTCTCTTTCACATTTACTCCGCAATATATACATATTTTAATTCCTCACTAACTCACTGAATTCACACTTTTCAGTTGTATTAAATATCAAGGTGAAATTTATTAAAACGTGGGGTATTAATAAGGGTATTAGGTATTAATCATTTAAGAGCTTAAATAAATAATCTAAGCTGTTCGCCAGAGGCGGCAAGTAATAAAATAATTCATTATTCTCCTTCAATCTGATTAATTCATTATGGCAGTATTATAAAAACATCCAATCTTTATAGTAAAAAATTTCTCTGGAAAACTTTTTTTAATTATTTATTTTTACATAAATTATAACTAGTTTTACTTTTATTATGAACTGTTTACTAAAAAGTGTAAAATGAAAGAATTTATTATATTTAATTTAGGCTCGTAAATTTCTTTCAATCCTGACTTTTTTTAGAAGAATCCGAGAATAAATATTGAAACAGTTCCGCATGATTCAAGATATACTGCCGTTTCTCTGTTTCTTTTCCTATTTGTGACAAAAAAATTCTAAAACCTTTTCAGCTTGAATAGTTTCATTTCTTGATGGTTGAAATTTGGTATATGGTCTATGCATCAAGTTTGTAAAATTTCTTTCAAATTTTGAACAAAGTCTATTAAATGAAAGTACGTCCGATTCTCCATACATAAGTTTAAAAGATAACTGCAATACTAAAAGAACTGTACGATTAAAATTTCTTATACAAATTTAATATATACAGAGCTGACAAATTTTGGGCCAAATCAAACCAAAGGATTGGGCGTCTATCTGTCTGTACTCTCAAAAGCAAACGCAATAGCTCAAAAACGAAATCACTTAAATATAACAAATTTGGTATGTTATTTTGTGACTATAAATGTAATTATGTGCCAAATTTTAGTTTCAATTCGTTGAAAACGAGTCTAAAACACAAATTCGATTTTCGAAACTTTCAACTGCATGCCAGAGATTAAAACGCTCTGCAAGAATCATACGATAGAATAATTCAAATTACTAAATTCACGAAACAATTTAGTATTTCGGAATATGAATAACACCTTGGGGATACCACCTTTATGACAGAAAACGTGAACAGCATTGAAGGTGTCATTCCTGCGAGTTTAAAGATGGTATTCAACAATTATCAAAGAAATGGATAAAAGTGGCAATTAACCAAGAATTGGTGATCACTTTTTAAGAATAAAACCTTAAATTTCTAGCTGGATATGATGGAAATAAAATTGTATACCTTATATTATTCTAGAAATAATTGATGTTTCGAAACGTTGTATTTACTATATTTTTCAATATTTTTTCTAGGTTTGTTTCCTCTTTGTATGGCTATTGCACACGTTGTTCCACAATTCATCGCTCTAGCACCAGGTAAGCTTTCTTTCTCCCGCATGATAATTTTTTTCTTTGTGAATCCCTGACTTCAGCTGTTATCTTAAATATTCAGGACAAGGTAACGAATCAGTTTTAATGGATTCATATCAAAAAAGATATTTTTTAAAATATTTTTAAATAGTATGTAATATTTTTTGCTTCTATATTAATATTTTCGAAAGTTATTGCAAGAAAAGTCTAAAATTGTGTTTAAATTTTAATTATATACAATTCTATAAAAAAAATTTGAAACCCTCCGAGGTGAACCTTATACCCTCCAAATGTTACTAGTGCAAATCAAATATTCTGGCCTATAGAGCGCCAGAATAGATGTACTCACTCATTTTTATTAGTAGCAAAGATAGTATTATTATATCTGAGTTTTCCAGTAAGTTCTTCGACTGTCTTCCAGGTCCTGTGATAGTAGGTTCTCCACCACCCCCAACTGAGGATTGCAGCAAGATTTCTTCAGATGACTGTTTGGATGACTTGCAGACTTTCATGAGACTCACCGCTCTTCCCTTCACCGATGACGCGAATGTGCTGAACGGACTTTGCAAGTAAGTTTTAATATGTATTGGATGAGTTAAGACAGGAGTCGACAACCTGTTTAAACGGAAGAGCCAAAAGCAACAATTTATAAAATTTTCCAGCTTTTAAAGAGCCACTAAAAATTTTCCGATTTAATATCATAGCATGTATTTGATTTTTGATTTAAAATAGACGACTTTAAATGTGGGATAATCTATATCTATACTTATAATAAAGCTCAATGTGTGTGTGTGTGTGTGTGTGTGTGTGTGTGTGTGTGTGTGTGTGTTGGCCCTCTACAAGCCAGACCGTTGGACCTAGAGCTACCAAATTTGGTACATGTATACCTTGGAGGTCGTGAATGGGCACCACGGAGCCCTTTTTTCGAATTTTTAATTATAATTTGAATTAATTACAATTTAAGCGAAATTTCGACGTTTTTTCGCTATAACTACGGAAAATATTATTGCACAAACATGATTTTTATATCCATTTAAAGATAAAAAATTAGCTTTCTAACGGTATCATTGTTTTTAATTTATAACGTAAGCTTCCATTTTTAACGAATTTTTAAAGAAATATTTTATCTATGTTTTTATCACGTGACTGGATAAAATAAAAGAATGCCGTAAGTTCGAATAAAAAAACTATCATCGTAAATCAAGTCTAAAGAAATGCAACTTTTAACACGTGACTGGATAAAATAAAAGAAATATAAAATGTGATATTTTCTAAAAAAATAAATGCAAAGCTATGATCATTTGCAATATCTAAATAATTAATTGAATAAATCTTCTTTACGGTAAACCTGATCGAATTTAGACAGGATATGCATTGGAATCCCGACTTAATGGCATATTTCTGTTATCGTTTGCAATATCTGTATCATTAATTCAATATATATATATATTTCATTATAAAATGTGATAGTTTCTAAAAAAATAAATGCAAAGCTAAGGTTTCTATAAAATCTGCAAGAGCACGTCAAAGGAAAAAAATTAGGTTTTATCACCGTGTTGCCATCATTTTGACGGAAGTTCAAATAAAAAAAAACTATCATCGTAAATTAAATCTGAAGAAATGCAACTTATAGCACGTGACTGGATAAAATAATATAAATATAAAATGTGATATTTTCTTTAAAGAATGCAAGGCAAAGGATTCTATGATCGTTTGCAATATTTAAATCATTAATTGAATAAATTATCTTTATTTATACAGGATTGAATTTATACAGGATCTGCATTCAAATTCCTTTCCAATGGCCAATTTGTAAAATATTATTAATAGGCATACATATTGTTTAATTCTATTAATTTGATCTAAATGAAGTTAAATAATTACATTTTATGTAGTATGAGTGAAACAATGCATTTATGAATAATGAGTTTTAGATTTCTTCACACTTTGCTCTGTGAGCCATATTTTACAAAATATTTTTATTAATATTTTATATAGAAGTTACTACATCAATCAGTCTTCTAAATCAATCATTAAAATTGATTTATAAAATTAAAGAATATTATTAGGAACACGCGTTCTTTTAGAGCTTTCAGTCCATCATCCTAAAGAAAATATTAATTTTAGGACAATCAATGCCCGGAGTTACTTCAAGGCTAATGAATATGTGATTTAATAAAATTTTAGAACCCATTATTCATGGCGAACCACCTGGTCGCCAAAGGCGGCTAGTCTTTATTCATATAAAAACACAAATATGGACAGTCATTGACCAATATGGAGGTCAATGGGAGCATTGGCTTTGCATGTCTTTTGAAAGTTTGATTGAATCTCGCTTATGCCGGCATCCTGGCTGTCCTTCCTGTAGTCTGGGTTTCCCGGTTGTTCTGTGCTCTGTTAGTTGTATGAATATGCCCCCACGTAAAAAGGGTCTGCGCAAGCGAATGTGAAGTAAGAAGTTGTCAAGTCGTACTCTTGGTCCTAGTAGGTTCTTCTGAAAAAACAAAAACCGCTCAGTTCGGCTTAACCCTGCACAGGTCGCGCGGATTACAATAGTTAATTTTAATTACAGTTACTAGAATAGTTAACAAATATCAGAATACCCTGTTATGTTTAAAGTTGATTAAAGAATGTTGATTAATTATTTTGGAGTTTTATTTTTATTTGAAAATGGACTACAATTGTAATCAGGTGCAGGTGCAGGGTTAAATAGCTGACAGCTTGTAAATTACCAGAAGTAACAAATACAAATATGGCTTCTAGCTTGTTGTTTTCAGTTTCAAGCACGACTCTAAATTTTTATTTGCTAGTTGACTTCTAAATTTACTTTTTATGATATTCATGTAAGAGAACATTGCTTACCCGAAGATCGTCAACACTCCATATGTCAATTTCTTTATCTTATTATAGCATTCTGGAAGACTTTCGAGTATAAAGGCCTCCTCAATTCGCAGACGATAGCTGTTTGGGCGAAATAGAACTGAAATACAACTGTCTGAACAATAAACATGGTTTCGGAATCTGATCTCTAGGAACAAAACAACAGTTCAATTTTCTCTCACTACAGTCATGTTAAGCTTAACGATTTGTAATTTACTATTATATTAGGAGAAACTGTTGAAAGATTACGTAATTAAAAATATTTATATATATTTTTCATGGATTTTGATAATAAATTATTAATTTTTCGTATGGAATTGTAGAGCCACAACTTTACTTCAAAAGAGCCACAGGTTGCTGATCCCTGAGTTAGGGAAACGAATAGTTGTATGAATTGTCTGCGGCTCAGTGGTCCAGTGCTCTTGCCAATTCGTAGTTGAAAGACTGAAAACGACATTGTAATAGGAACTACTCTGTCAATAAGAAATAAAACAGTTTGATCTAATTTATTAAGCGTCACTCAATTTTCTAGCAGTCACAATTTTTAAAACTATCTCAATGGGATTTTTGATATTGTTTGTCTGACACAAGTGAGTCAATACGTGCATTAAATCTTGATAGCTTCAACTTCAAGTTCTTTTTCATCCATTTTGTTTCTGTATTTAGGTTTCAGAGCAAAGTGTGTTATCTCTGGATATGTTGCCAAACATTTATCGAAAATGGTATCAATGTTGTTGTTCTATTAATAGTGGTTTGAGATTCTGGTCTCTTAACAATTCAATAAACGGATTTCTTCGGTTGATGGTTGAATAGAAGGAGGGAATCAGAAGGAAAAATTACTTTTTCCAAGGTAAGTAGGTAGGTAGGTAAGGTTTATTGGCACAAGAGCCATTTGTGGCCATACTGCGCCAGTCATATGGTTTAAATTAAGACTACTTTAATATGAACCCCAACTAATGAATTATAAATTAATACGAATTGAGGAAATTGCAAGAAATACAAGCGGTGTGACGATCAGCTAATAAAATTTTAAAATTTCTTAATCGCAGAAAAAAAAATTTTGAAACAAATAAAAATTGCAAATTAATGATACAATTCAAAATGAAGCTCTGGAAGAGATGAAAAGGTTGAAAAGCTGCTAGATGCAAGTAAAAAGAAAATTATTAATCGTTTTTAAAAATATAAAAATATTTGGGTGGTATTTCTCACCCATCAAGTCAGTTAGACTTACGGATTGGTTATTGAAAATGTTGACACGATAGAAATGGTACATAGTTCATTCAATTAAAATGTGCTTAATACTTAGATCAACATGACATGTCTGCCACATTGGCGCCCTTTCTCCAAATATCAAATGTTTATGAATGCATCGCGTTTGTCCTATACGGAGGCGTGTTAGCTTGACATCTAACGCACGTATATTGAGAGGCGATCACATTGCTATGGTCGGCATGACAGAGTGCAATTTATTGTGAGTCAATAAATCCCAAGTTTCTTGCCAAGTAAGCAAAAGGTGACCCGCCAACGACATCACAGTATGGAAGTTTTTGGTTTAGGATAGAGGATGCAGATTTTCCTAAGGATATATTGCTTTTTACGATAATAATTTAAACATGTAAGTTTAAATTAGTGTATTATTCTTGCATAGTAGACAAATAAGTTAACAAATGCTTATATCATTCGAAAGCATTTATTAAAAAGAAATTTCAAATGCTTGTCATAGTAACAATGATTCAATACCGTAACAATTTTAACACACTATTAGGGATTTGATGGCAACTTCTTGTAAACAGTAGACTTTAGATAAAAATGTAAACAAGTAATGACAATTAAATTCACATTAATTTTTTGGGTGACAGTTTTATAAATATAACAAGAACCTTAATATTTTTCAGATTACTTAAGGTATCCGACTACGTTAAAAACACTGGCTATCGACCGCATGGACGAATTTTTTTTAATACTAATTTTTTATGGTTCAGACTTTCCACTTTCCAAAACAGTTTACTTTTTCTACTAAAAAGAAGGCATGACCTATCAGCCAGGGAAATTTTAAGCAAATCCTATTTTTTGGCTAAATTATTTCTTTAACTTTAATTTTTTCAGAACATTAATTTTCATAAAAAAAAATTTACCGTTAACCTGATATCTCAAAAACTGATAGAGGTATTTACATGAAAATTTCAACGTGTGTTTTAAATGATATGGGCAATGAAATAAACCAAAAGTTTTAGTGTTGGTGAAATACTTTTTCATTTAGAGTTGTTTTTAGAAGAATTAAGTTAAAAATTTATAGAAAAAATGCATGTATATTTATATTTGTACCCATAACTTCTTTGCATCTCAAGATTTTTATTAGATTTTGGTTCATTTCATTCAGCATTATATTCTATAACATGTTTACAAAGAAAAACAGGATTATTACATTACTATTTTGTGTAGAGTGTTAATCGTTTTGGTTAAACATCCTTAAAATTTTCTTACAAATAGTCCTATTTCTCAAAATATATTATATTTTCAACTAATTTGGTGGTATTTATAGTATTTTGCTGTATAATTAACAACATAGTTATAAATAGTTTTTAAAAAAATCCAATTTTTCTAAAATTTTCCTTCTAACTTAGTCGGATACCTTAAAAGTGGAAAATTTATTTCAGAGGTCAATTTCAATTTTATAGCTATCTATTGAAACTATTTTGTCTGATTAAAGTAACATTTATAAGTTTTTACACAATAAAACACATACATACATAAACCCATTTGCCATAAAGGTACACCGGTATCACAATTCATCTGTGCCATATCCATATATAATACAAATCTCGAGCAGTTTTTAATAAGCTTTTCAGCAGCCCATTTTCTTATCTGAGATACTCAAAATTAATTTAAATGATATTCCATTGAGTTGTGTTTCTACTACAGTGGTATGATCCCAATTCCGATGCCGCTAATTGTATGAATATGGCGGAGATCCTAATTCAGAACTAGTGAAGAAGCTTAATCATAAAAGTTATTATGAAAATATAAATGAATAATAGTAGAATGCCTTTACTTACTAATTACAGCTATAAAAAAAATCAAAAGGCATTTATTGCTATTAATAAGATAATGAATTAGCCAGAAATTATAAGGGAACAATACGAAACAGTATTTTCATCGATGGCAAATATACATTTCCTATTCATAAATTTGATAATGCTAAGACTAGAGTTTATACAAAAACCAAATTTTGGAAAAACCAGTTTTAGCCAGTTTTCCAATTTTTGTCAAAAATTTCAGAGAAAATATTTTATTTAATTTATATAAAATAACAAAATACGAAATCAATATCAAAGTCAAAATATGAAAACAAATTAAGGATTCAGATACATATTTATATAAAAGAATGAAAACTCAAACAAAAATTTCAAATAATAAATGTATATTTCCAATAATTTTAATTTCTCTTAAGAAAGTTAATTTTAAAAAACATAAAATATCGACTGAACTGTGACTAAATCTTATTCTTACTTTGGGCGCTATAATGAACAAATTGAAAATACTCGTTGAACTAGCTACTGATCTTGATTTAAGAGTTTTCATATCATCAAATTACATTTTCAGTTCTTTTATTCTTTGTCTAAAATAATGAAAATCCAGCTTTCAGTGTCTTTGGATTTGTAAGTCTTTCTTCAGGTTCTTCAAGAAACTTATAAATTGAATGTTCAATGACTTCCTTTAAAAAAGCAATACTCTTATGAGTAGTTTCTTCGATTTGCTCTTCATCAGAATCGGTTTCCACAAAAGAATTCGGAAATATTCTAGACAATAAATATCTCTCCTGATAAGTTGATAATTTTCTTGCACTTGGATTGCACTTAAAGTGCACTTTAAGTGTAAGTATGTATACTCTAACCTTTCATTCAAGCATAAAATACCGCGTAGAATTTTTGAGCTGAATTTCCTGTTTCTATCCTAGACAAGCCCTGCACGGTTACAACTGCTCTTCCCATCTGTACCGAGGCAGCTGCCTGCCAGCCCGTCAGCTAGAAATGATGCCCATCTTTATCTCCGAGGCCGAAATCATGTTCTTCACGCTTTGCGGGGATGGCCGCGACACGCCAGGATACATGAGTGATGGTAATTATTGGAATTGATGAAGTTTCATTATGAAAGCGTGCAGCAAAATCATCTTCACCTTCTTCACAGCTCTTAAAGCTACTTTCTTTCTTTATATTTTGTATTTTATCTCCCTATTTATTCTAATTTTTTGTTTCAGAATCTATTTTTCTTATAATTGTCTCATATAGTCAATAACAAAAATGTATATGTATAATGATATTTTAAGATTTTATTTAAATCCAAATTAATTTCGAAAGTTCTATCTTAATTTAGTCATATCAAAGCCATTCTAAAATATTCTCTTATTTCCTGGTTAGAATCAATTTCTCTACTTAATTAATTCAAAAGAAGCGTTGTCAAATTGCTGAGTAAGCTAAAAGTCAAATTTCACACACTCCAAGTAAAGGGCTAGATAAATGTCCAATAAGCACATTCATTTTTAAGGTGACTGCCTACGTTGAAAACGGCATTTTTCAACCACATTGACAAAAAAAATTGCAAAAATATTTTAATTCAAACATTTTTGTCTCCAAAACCGTTTGCTTGTCATTTCATGTCATCAAGATGCCGAGATATATCAAATTAAAAAAGTGCTTTGTATTTGAAAATTAACCTGAAGTCTTTGTCTGCGAACGGATGTTGTTGTAAAATGCCACTTTTATTTCATTTTATTTTGCTTTTTAAAACGCAAATAATAATTTTATGATGTTGCTAGTGCACGGCCACAGCTTTTGAACATCCATTTTTTAAAATTTATTCATGGTATCTAGCAACATTCTCACTCTATTTACATTGGAATTCTCTTTTCGCTTCTTTATATATCTTTGCGATTTATTCGCTGAAATATATTTTTTCTACGGTTTATTTGGATAGTAAATTCTGTGGTGACATTATAATGAGCCAGTAACAGCCGCTAGATATCCCCACAATACCATTTAACTTTTTCCACATGAGGACGACATTTGACGAGGACGACACCTAACTTGGTACCTCCTTCTCACCACACCAGCGGAAGGACATTTGGCCAGGGCCAAAATCACACCAAACTCGCTTACACGAAGGGTCTTTGGTGGAATCGGGTCTCGAGCCTCCAGGCCACCAAAAATGCTCTGGAATATAGTCACCATACAACTTTTCAATGAGATCCAAATTCTGTTATTCAGTTCCTATATTGCCATACATAAAGGTCGCAATGATATAAAAAGGGTGTTAAATCAATAACAAATAGAAGTTGGTAGTCGCACTGTTTAAACACTAAAGCTCTCTGACTACGAAAGCATTTGCAGTTCAAATAAGGCATTCATTGCCACCTGCAAAAGTTCGCAGAAAAAAAATATCAGAGTTCAGCCAAAGAAAAAATGCGCAATGCATGAAGAAAAAGAAGGTTTAACTTACAAATATGGGCAATTTTAGACTGTTTTATTAAAAAGAAATATTTATTTGCATTAAATGTATACTTTAAACTCATTTTTCTCAAAATAATTTTTTCAATAGAATTTGTAAACCGTTAATATGACATCTCCAGTATTAATTGATGTTTTTGAATGAAATTTTCAGAAAATGTTCTTTGTACTATTGTCTATGAAATGAACTAAAAGTTTTGATACACAATAAATACTTTTTTTCACTTATAGCCTTTTTTGTTAGGAAATAGCTGCAAATTTTACTTTAATTTCTATTAATTTCTATTAATTTACTTTAATTTCTAATTCTGCAACATAAAAACCTTCATAACACCTAAGCATTTTAACTGATCTTTTAAATTTTTGTTCATTTTGAAGATAACTGTGTATGATATGTGTGAAGAAAATTTTAATTGGTGGATTAAAATTGTGTGTAGTTTTGGTTATATTTTGCTAAAATTTACGTGAAATTTGTAAGTTTTAAAAATTGGACAGTCTCAGAAATTTGTTTAGCGATATTTATTTTTTATACTCTATTTAAGGTATCCGACTACGTTGAAAACGCTGGTTATCAACCTCATTGACTAATTTTTTTTTCATTGATATTTCTTGTAGTTTAGAATCTCTTCTGTTCTTTTAGTTCAGAGTTTCTCTCTTTTTCTTTCCAATCCTATTTTTCAATTAAAATTTGCCTTTAACTTCAATTTTCTCAAAACTTTAATTTCCATTAACATTCTCCGCCATTAAACTGGAGACAGCAATATAATAAATAGAAATTTTAATGGTTATATTTGATTTATTGACTAATTATTTTGTGAAATATTATATGAGTATCAAATGCAATCAGACGTCTGAGATTATTTTTTTCTTGTATATTTTTAATTAGCGTTTTCTATAAAAAGAAAAGTTTATCTTTTAACCCGAGTGAGAAATGAATATTTTTTAATATTCAATGCTATAGAATTTTTGCAGTGGATAAGTTTCTTTAACATGTTTTTGATTCGTATTTAAATATATCAAAAATTACATACATGTAGGTTTTGTATCATGTTTATCTACGTCAATAAACTATAGTATTACATAATTTTATCTTATTTTGACACTGCAGTGGATTGATATGATAGATACTCAAAACGAAATCTGACAGCCGTGTCTTATAAACCTGTTTTACATGAACATTTTAAACAAATTGTTGGTGAATTTTTGTCTGGAATGATCAGTCAATTGACAATTCCCACCGTTGTAGATTCTTGTGCCAGGAAAACATAGTTAATTAATCCCCAGAATATTCATTCTGGTTATTTTTTCCCCTATAAAGAGAAAGTTGACCCATAGTTAGCTGCCAACAATAATTCAAATATTGAATAGCTTTAGAAAAAATTCCTTGAACTTACTTATAATAAAGAGAATTTTTGACAAAATACTCGGTTCAATACAGATATGTGCTGCAAATAATTGTATTAAAAGTATGTATAACTCTATGAAGAAATAAATAGTTAAATTAGTTGCTAATTCCATCCGCAAGAAATCATCCTGTCCCTGTGTTTTTTAGGAATCATACAGCTTTTGAACAGTAAATCGTAACTAATTTTTGGCTTATGCATTTCAGATGAATTACAGTTTTCATCTACCAACAGGAACATTTAGTCTTCTTAGATTTTAAACTTGAATAATTTCTTAATGAAGATAATAACAAAATACGAAAACGATTTTTTTAATATTTTGTATTAATGTATTGATTAAATTGTACTTTTATGTATTTTGTATTTGTATTTTTCTCTATCTAAAAAATAGTAACATTATCAAAGCATTTTAGTACAAATTAAATTAAAGATACATTGCTCTATTCTTGAAAATTTTCATTCAGATGTATCAGTCTAATACATTTTTATGTTAAGGTATTTATTTTTATATTGCATGCATACATTTTTGTAGTATTGCTTGCATTAAAGATCTCATTTCATCTTTTTTTTGTATATAAAACAACATAAGATTTAATTCTTAATATTTCGCTAAAATTATAGTTTATTTAAATTGTCTCTTTGGGACGCTTTGTATTTGTTCTAAAGCTGGCATACATAGCTGAGAGCTACTAATTTAACCAGCAAATAAACGAAAATCCTGCACCTCTACACTACATAAAATTTTTTGTTATTTTTGTCAATGCTGTATTCTACTTTATTGCGATTTTTTCTCCCTGGTCTTGTGTTTTCTCCTTTTGTGCAATAAAAATTGTGAAACAGAGAGAATGTTTCCTCTTCAAAAACTTGAGGTTAGTAATAAATCGTGACAAGTGTTTACTTAAATATTTGTTAATGTACATCCCTTGGAATGCGATGTATTCGTTAGAATTTTGATAAGGGAACAAGTAATATGTAAAAAATTAATTCAATACCTAGTTATTTTTTTATATTATATATATATATCCTGTATCATTTTATAATATTTACAATTGAGTTTTGAGTCAGCAATCCCAGAGCTTGGAGATAAATTTGGTGACCATTTCGCGACTTGGTGGAAAATTTGGTGAAGGATTTGGCAATTTTGACTACCAAATATAAATTACTGGTAATTTTAATTAAATAATTGATATTTGAAAAAATGTATTAGCAGCAAATGTCATTCAGTACAAATTTTAAAAATGTATTTGAACTTCAGTGGATAAATATCAAGTATTTTATTAACGATTGAAAATTTGAACAAGATATTTCAATATTATGTAAAGGGAGAGTGCGAGCTAATAATAGGAATTGAAAAAGAAAATGTCGAGGAACTTATTTTATGTTATTTTACTATACCTCTTTCATTTTCCATATACTACTTATTAATTTGTTAATAAATGTGTTATTATTCATCATGTTTTAGCTTTTCTTAGTATATCGACTTGCATAATGGAAAACAAGGCGAAGATGGATTGTTGCGCTGAGGAGTCCGGAGTGTCTTTGATGCCAGTTATGCATATTTTGGAAAAATCGAGCAAAAGTTTGACTGAAAGAGAGATAATTACTTGTTGGTAAGTCTCAAAACTGCATCAAGCTTCATGCGATTGGTTGGAATTCTTGTGTGATTTCACCGATTTTCTAATGTAAATACTCAAATGATTTTTCTTTCTTGGATCCGTAAATGAGCCTGAGAATGCAGAATAATTCTTGTTTTAACCGTCTATAAATATGTTTTATGAATATATTACATCACTGATACATCAGGAACCAATAAACCATATCCTATCTGTGCCCTTGTGAGACATGGTATATTGTAACATGATTGAATATTAGACATCAGAAAGAACAGAGTTGTGGATCTCCTTTTTCTTGTTGTCATCCTCTTATTAATCCACATTATTGTAATTACGTGCTTAAAGCAACAAGCAATTTGAAGAATATAAACCCGAGACCGAAATTTATATAAAAAATAACTGCATTAAAATTTATTTGCTTTAAATTCATAAAGATTTTTAAAAATTTAATACCACATTACAGGATGGTATCATAAAAAAGAAATAACATTATTATTCTCTATGAATAAATTATTTATCACATTAAGAATAGCTATTGGGACTCTTATGTAGACAAAGAGTAGAATATCTTACTCCTTCAAAAATATAAGGGAAACTTCACATTCAATAAGGTTTTGGTTTATAGTAGAAATTTTGTCCTGTTCTTTTACTCTAAATCTTAAATAAAACTGTTTATGTTGTCCATGCTGATATGTTGCAGAAATTTTGAGATGCAGACTACTGACTTAGAATGTTATAACCATAATCAGATCGCTGTTTAAATTTATGATTTCTTTTTCGGTTTTCGGGGCCATAAGGCTCGAGACCCGATTCCATCAAAGATCCGTCCTCTATGAAAATCTGATATAATGGATAACTATCATGGGTCAGCTGATTCATTTCAAATGGTTGGTGAAGAGTGAACTTATATATCAGTCGTCCTTTCCATCGTCTCACCGAGAATTAAAATCAAGAGATTAAATTTACTCTAAAATAATTTTTTCTTGTTTGAATCAACGAGGTATACGTGTTGTTCTTACAAATATACTTATTTGGTTTACACACCTAAGATCTCGAATAGTTGTTGCCTTTATGAGTATACTTTTTGTCCCGATTTTCTTCCAAGCTCCTAACAAGTATCGATGAACCACAAGTTTATAGTATATTTTTTGTCCTTATACCCTGTTTGCCTTGTACCTTGATTTTCTCAGAAACATGTCCTTATGCCCTATTTGTCTTAAACACTTGCTTTTAAAAGCATAATTGTTGTCATTATACTTTGATATTTTCATATAGT
>JAPMOQ010038531.1:56627-101248 GCA_026543055.1 Argiope trifasciata
AAGACAAACAAATAGAATAGAATAGTAAAATTAATTTAAAGAAAATTTACGAATTTCCGTTATAGATAAAATTGAGATTTGTTGAGTGCTGTAATGCAGAAATGAGTAGTAACATTGGAAAAGAATCTAATACCAAGCTTTTCAAATCTTTTTAATAAAAAAATTACATGACTCCTTTTTCAAATTTATTAGAAATTAGTTTAGTTTTGCTACCTATCAACTTAGAAAACTGGGTCACACTACGCATTTATTGTTCGTTGTTTTGATGAAACACCTGCTATAAAAGTGTCTCAGAAACGGTATTTTCAAACATAAAATCACATGTTTCCATCTTTTTTCTTAGTATTTAACGAATTTGATTGAGTAAATAAACTGAATGGTCGAAGAACTCATTCTAAGAAACTATAGCAATGTATACATTCTTCGAGTTCTTTTTGTTTTTACTACAAAAATATGTTATTATTGCTAGTATTCTTATTGTGTAGAATTTGGTATACTTATTTGAAAGAAAAAAATATACATTTTTGATCTTCATGTGTTATTTTTTCAAATAAGATAAGCAATCCTTTTAAACCCATTCATTGCAAAAAATTTTCTTCTGTTATTTGAAAAGACAATTTTATAAACTATTATGAGGATAAGCACTTGAAACGGAAATTAGAAGATCTCATATGACAAATGTGTTGCTTTGTTAAATTCTTTTTTCTTTTGGATGGTACTTTTCTCTCTTTCTTAGTTTAAAAGCAGATAGATTTTCATTTCACTCTTGCTTAATCGCATTACTCCCCCCCCCTTTTTTGTGGTAATTGGTTAAGAATTATGGTAGTAATGTAATCTCAAAAATTAAATAAATAGTGTAAAATAAGGGTTTTCCATTTAAAGTTATGTCATTTTCAGAATAAAGACATGCATGAATTGCTATTTCAACGAAAAATATTGACTCTAATCATAATACGCAATTACTTCTATATTTTCCTTTGAAATTACTACATGAGTGCTTAGCACTTAATATATCAAATCTTATAATTTTAACTAAATTTGACTAAAATTTGACACAAATTTTGCATTAAAAATGTATTAAAAAAGAAATTGTGTTCATTACATATTCATTGTCATGTGACATTTTATACATTGATAGTAAAAGTAAATTAAAATATAAAAGAAAATATTCAATTTCACTACAAATTCTGAATTTTTATCTTGTTTTATATTCTAAATTCTGATACGTTAATCAGATGTCTCGAATTTGCATGAATATTCTGATTATTTATCTCTTATTGAAAACTAGTCGCCTCAGGTGACCAGTTGTTTCGTCGGGTGTTGGTTATCTTTGATTTCAAATAAATCGTTTTTTTTTAACTCCATATTCAAGATTCCATCAAATTGTCTGTCATTAAAGCTGTATATTAAACATTGTATTAATTAAATGTTTTAGCTATCCTCGGTTTATCGAGTATATGAATTTTTCTAATGAGCAACATATCATTCATATTACATCATAGCACCATAATTATAATAGTCACTATCAATCATAAAGGTGAAGTGTAGCATGGTGTGCCCCAGAGTTTCTCGCCAATACGGCAACCCAACGGAACTTTCTAAGAGCAACCCTAATTCTGTTTTGTTTACTACTTTTTACAATAGTTGAGTTGTACATGAGCTACGACTATTTTATGATAAATATTAAATAAAAAATATCCATTAAGGATTTTAATTTTGTTCTTTATTATAATTGAAAGTTTTTTTTACAATTAATAAAAAATACAATTCTATTTTTTAAATGTAAATCCGAATAGGAGATATTTGTTTTCAATTGTTAGTATGCACTTTGAAAAATCGTCTGGAATCGCAATTTACGAAATCGTCTGCGTTCTCACATTAAAAGATAGCTGCAATGGAATTCATCGAAGTTCTCATAATTCTTTTGCTGCTGTAACGTTCGTTCCATTAATAATTTGTGATGTAGGCAAATGGGCAAAAATGGATGTTGGGTAAATGTATCGGGTAAATTTGCAGCATGGATGAGTGGAATATATATATATATTAAGAGTTGATGAAGTTAGGAAAGGATATTTATTTATCTGTACTGTTCCTGTTATCCCACATTGTCCTTATGTTCAATGTGCTAGCGAAGCTACAAAATTCTCGTTCCCGTCGGTAGCGAAGCCCTATGATGTTTTTTTAAGTTAAAAAATTATGCCCGATGCCTTCTTCAGAGGCCGACAGGCATCGCGTGCTCTAAAATTTGCTCTGTACACAACAGACCACCGCAGCCGATTTGAAAAACTTCAAAATTAAAATAAGAAGGGATAGTGATCCCAAAGGTTAAAAAAAAAACGTAAGAAAACAGATTAAATAAATCTCAAATTAAAATCAAAATTCTAATACTTATCATAATTTTAATCCATAAAGTGCTAACTGATTCATAGAATTCTTTGTTTATTTTGTCCGCAATCTTTATTGGCGACTTGGCATCCTTGGCACAGCAAGGGACACACTATTCTACAATTTTACCATTAAACCATTTGTTATGTATAAAAATAAAAATCTGTTTGCTCTTCTCGATAATGTGTTATTTTTATTGAAAGTCGGATTTATCAACTAAAAGTAAGTTGTACTCTCGATTTTTTAAGTCACTGTAGATGAAAATTTTTAATGAATTAACTCGAATTTAGAATAGACGTGAAATTGGTTGATTTGTTGTTGCTTTGTGGTATCTCAATGAAATTTCTTTGTCAATATCTTCGAGATTCCGAATGTCATGCGAGACGTAGTCTTAAGGTTAAGATCCTCAAGATAAGAGCCTAGTAAAATCCTCAATATGATTTATAATACTTGTGAACTGAGCAAAAATTTAGATTTCATAATTTTTTACTTTCTTTTAAACGTAATGTAAAAAATGTAATTTATTCAGCAGAAAATTCGAACTTGAGATTTTGGCGTTTTAGACCTCTCCGTGTTCGGAAAATGCGCGTCTGTTAGAGACAAACATAACTCAAGAATACTTTAAGCTAGACGAATAAAATTTCCATACAAATTTTAAATTTGTAGTTTTCTATGAAAAGTTGTATAAAATCTATTTAAAGGTAGTCTGTCTCTCAGGTTATTCGAATATACGATAACACGATTATTACAAAAGAATAGAGCTAAATAAATAAAACTGGATTCTTAAATTTAATATATGTAGTATAGTGCTTATCAGATTTTGAGCTAAATTCAACAATGAGTTGACTGTCGATCGGTTTATACTTTTATAAATATATTAAAGTGACAATTCAAAAACCCAATAACTTAGTTATATCAAATTTGGTATGCAATTTTTTGTTAGTCCATTGGGATAAACACGTCTAAAACACAAATTCGATATACAAATGCTATTAATTCATTCTAGAATCTAACCGCCAATGTTGACGCGATAAATCAATGCTAAAATCATGTAAAAAGTTGATATACATTAACTACAGTATGCCAATGTTATGCAAATATTTTCTGGGACAATATCTTAAAGAGCATACAAGAAAGTTTTGAATATATCACTTCATTGGTTGAAAAATACATTGTTTGCATCAAACAAAACAAAATCAGTTAAAATATTTTTTTCCTTATTCTTCAAATACTTCTAATTTTAAAAGATAATTTCAATCCTCCCATAATCTAAAGTTTAATATAAGATATTCCAAGTGCAATTCTTAAACGCAGTGTCATTGAGAAATGATTCCGTATTATAAGGTTTTAGTAATCCAAATATGAACCAAATTCTCCGAATATATTTGCTAGCTATTTGACTTATTCAGTCCTATCACTACTAGTAAATCGCCAACTAACTATATATGTTTTAGTTTAGTTATATTAATGTCTCTTTTTAAGGCAACATTAAAGTTATTTTGGAACGGGTTTCGTAGTTTTGAACCACCGTCATATGAACGAGGATGGCACTTGAGCAAACACTCCCCCTTCCACACAACAATAACGGGAGGATGTTTGTTAACGTGCAAAAACCACTCTTATACGACGGTTCTTCGGCGGAATCGGGCCTAGAAAATGAAACTCTCCTGTTCTCCTCATCCAACTATACATGGTTATGACACATTTTGAACTTAGTCTAGGGAATCGGAATCCTTTCAACGATGTAGCAGAAAAATCAGAATTGAAGAATGGATGTAAAATCTGCATCAACATGATTGCATGAACCTAAAAAATTAAGCTTGTGTTGTCAATTAAAAAAGAAAACATTAAAACTTAAACACACACACAATGTACTTCTAAAACGTAGTAATTCATAAGAACCGAAAAAATTTAATCAATGATTTCTATCTTAATTCGGTGTCTCTTTTTTGCCAACTATTTTCCTCTTTCGTTTTCACAATGAAATGATAGTATGAATATCTATCTAGTTCTAATTTCAATGGCATTTCTTTTTTCACAGTGATCAATTTCAAAGTTCAGTGAAAATAATTGCCAGTAATTTTGGAAGTACCTTTCCGGTAGCCGATCGCAGCGAGAAATCACCAAATAATGTAGAATTCCGCCAAATTTCTTACAGCCTTTCTTCAGTCGCTAAATGACTTGGCTTGTGTTTGGTTCACTTTGGCGACAATTATTCCCTAAAAATAGAAAAGTACCATTTTGAATCTGAAATAATTATCTTTATGAAGATGATAAAAATTGGTTGAAAAGATCGCATTTCCATATACAGAGAACTAATATCATACGGTATTGTTGAAGTGTTGTCATGCCTATTTGGAAAATGTTAGTTAAACTGGGAAACTTGAATTTTACAAAGTTTTGCTTTCAAATTTGAATATCATAGGATCTCAATTGCATCGACAAAGTTAAAAGGATTAAAGTTGGTGAGTGGTGGATATTCTGTTCTTTATTAATAATTATACATAACTTAGAAATCTTAAGAGCAAAGTTTTATCAAATTTTATTACATACTAATTAATACCAGACTTTTTGCTGCAGCAGAAGAAATAATTTTGGAAGAAAAAGTTTTAGTTTGAAATTTAAAATAACTGCCTTATTTTATTAGGAATGATAGAAATATTTATTTTCGTATCCGAAATGAATACATTCATTGAAATTATGTGATATAAAAAGGAGAAGCGTAAATAATATTAATTATATTTTTTAAAAACTTTATTATTCAAGACTTTAGAGTTGGCAATATTTGTTTTTGTTTTTCCATCTTCAGCAGAAACAAATAAGTAATAATTATTCAAAGTTTCATCGCAATCGGATGCGCGTTGCGGCAGCGTATAAAAGCCATACAAACAAACATTCATTTTTATTTTTATAGATTCTCATCTTTACTGCACAACGAGTTTGAAACTCTTGATTTTCATTTCCATCATTGTATCAGAACGCAGCAGCATTCGTTGAGATTGTATCAAGTCAAATTCCATCCATTGAATGATTTTATTAATTTTCTTTATACAGAACCATTTTTAAATACAGGGTGGTTATAATTAAAGTACAAGTGTTTGATGGAGTATAACAGAAAAACTACTTGAATAAGTTGAAGAAATTTGATATATGTTATATTTAAAACATAGGGAATTAATCACACAATAAAAAGTTTTAGTTAAACATTTTTTCAGAGGTAACGTTTTTTAATTACAATATTTTATACATTTATACATTGTAATTATAACATTTTTCTTTGTTAAAATAGGAAATTTGTAATGTATTTCAATATTTGTTCATTATGGCATCCTTCAAGTCCTATCAAATGCTGTAGACGCAAGACAGTGTGATTCACCTAACGCTTCCTGCTGAATTCTGTTTTCTGAATTTTTTCTTTCGACAGAATGAAGTTGGTAAAATCAGTTATCTATTGCAAATATATATATTACCTATGGTTGCCCATGGTTTTGAAAAAATCCTTGTTACATTTTAGCGCTTACATGTCGCTGTTCCCCTAACCCTGAATCAATTGCTTCCTAAATCTCTTCCATAGCTTCCTGATTCACAGATTTTCTCCCCCTAGTTCCAGGGAGCACTCCGAGTTTTCCTGTAGCATCAAATTTATTAATCATTTTCTTTAAGCCCTTCACAGACATCGGTCTTTTTCTCAAATCTTTAAGACGGTGATATCCCTTCAAAACAGCACTTTGACATTTTATTAAAAGATCTCATTCTTCGTTTGACAGAATCATGGCTATATCTTAGACACATGCCTTTTATCACCATAATGATTTTAAAATTGAATTGGTATTCATTTTGACATAGAATAGAGCAAAAAAGTGTTTTAATAATCTATAGTGCCCTTTATTGTAAAAAGGATGAACCAAAACTTTTTATTGTGTAATTCATTTCCCCATGTTGTATATATAACTTATACCAAAAATCTACAACATACACCAAGTAGTTTTTCTTTTACAGCTCTTCAAACACATGCACTTTAATTATAACCACTCTGTATTTATCGTAAAGTGCATGTTCTTTTTTTCAAGTAACGATATATTTTTCAGAATCACTGATTACAACCTATAATTCGTGATAACAAAATGATTCCTTTCCAGTTAATGGTATGGATAGGACCGATAATCAGGTATGATAAATATGCACGAAATTCGGTCACTCTGTCTGCGGTTTTGATCCGCTGGTTTATCAATGGATCACTGTCCGATTTATCCCCGGAGGGAACTCAGTTTATTGGCATTTCGAGAACTGAGAATCAACAGATGATCCTTAATGTTAATCCTTTTCACTCTGAAAAGTAACGCGAGGCATAATTAATCAGCTAATTCGACAACTTGCTTATTTCTCTAATACAAAAAAATATTTAAATAAAGATATTTAATTGCTTTAGGTTTCCGAGCCATTAAATATCTAACTGCATCTTCTTATCACTCTGTACGTATTTTTGACAATTTATTTCTTTTATGAAAAAAAGGATTCAACGTCTTAAATACTGACTGAAAAAATACATCAGCAAACAAATGCAAAGGAATAAATTAGATTAATTTTTCGCAGTCTTCTCTACGAAACTTTCTTATTCTTTTAATTAATCTATCTGCTCTCCCTTATATATATTTATGGCCATTGAGAGAAGCAGTGAGAGCCGTGAGTGCTCAGATTTTTATTTTTAAAATTCGTTGAGAGTTATCTGCTTCGATATACTCAGAAAAAAAAAATCAGAATTGCAGTTTTGCGATATTTTGATGGATTTAAACCACAAGACAGCTATTAACTACCCCGAAAGTGATGTTAGTTTGACTGTTCGGTCAATATAAGGTTGGACAATACTTATTCAGCAATCGACCACAACAAATCCTGTCGATACTGCTACGTTCAGTGGTGGCGGGGTGGTCGGCTGTATGCTTGAAGATTTAAACCACATTTCGCACAGAACTACATTTTTTTGGTATAGGAGAAAGTAAAAAGGCTTATTTTAAAGCCTTATCCCCCCCCCCGGTGGGGGTACATGGAAATGAGAATGAGATGCTTTCTGCATTCTGGATGCTCCTATCAATAACGGGACGTACTTTCTAAGAGAAGGATAGGACAGTGGCAGGTGATGTCCTTTAGAACTCAACCACAGTTTCTGCCAATGCTGCTGTTGCGGCGGTTCAGTGATTCAGTATTTTTTTATCCAATTTCCTTCTGATGGTTTGGAGAGCCAGTGATATTGTGACGATTTCTTACAGTGTTTCAAGCATCAAATGATGAAATATTAAAACATTTCTTCCAATGTTTCATATGCCAAAAGATCAAATTGTTAAAATGATTCTTCCAATGTTTCATATGCCAAAAGATCAAATTGTTAAAACGATTCTTTCAATGTTTCATATATCAAATGATCAAATTATTAAAACATTTCTTCCAATGTTTAATGTACTGTTCTATTTCATATCTACAACCAAAAATCCACCATCTAGTCTGCTTAGGTTGCTGCTTCCTTTTAAGGGTATGTTTTAACTCAGTAAGGACATTTTGAGCTCTTGCACCATTGAACTCAAAGTGATCCAAATAATCAAATAAACTCATACGATTTTAAGAATAACCACTTTGTACAAACATAATTTCCAATCATAAAGCTCCCTTGAAACTGAAATTTGAAAATAGTCCGTTCGTTGATTTGATTTAAAACATTTTATATCAAGTAAAATTTTAAGTAAGCTTTGCTTAAGCAGGCACCTGAGTATCAAAATATAACAATTTTCATTCTCAATCTGTAATTCCACAATTTTTTCCTATCATTCATTTCTTTTTTTAACTTATGGTTCATATTTTTGGCTTGTGTAAATTTTCATCTATTAGCCCATCTGAACTTTGTTGATACGATGCATTTTCATTTTTCAATTAGTATTCAAACTTGACGTTTGCTCGTTTTAAATATTCTTTGCATTTCATCTCATGGTTTTGTCGTTTCTAATAGCAAAATGTTTCAAAAATTTTATACTGTATTGTATATCTTTATGTTAATCGTATGCTTGGTGTAGAAGAATTCGTTCGACCAATAATTCTCATAATTCCACTGACAGGACTTTAAGAAAGGAAATGACATTGAAAAGTTCTTTTGCAAAATTATGATTTTTATCATGTAGCAACATGTTGTTTTGGCTTGAGGCTTTTAAAGGGATTTGAAAGCAACAAATTGGTGAAGCCTCAAAATGCCTAGGCAACAAATTGGCGATTTATCTTTTTTATTTTAGTCTTTTGTCACAGTATAGCTATTGAAATATCTATCATCTACTATGTAGTATTATTTTGGTGTCAAGTTCAACAGTATAGTTTTTTCATTCTCTATCGTCTCCTATTATAGTTTTTCTCTTGGAAATTGCAGTGTTATTGTCTAACTCGAGCAATATTTTTTAAAAAGTAAACCAAACAAGTTAAAATATTGTTCACTTAAAGATAGTTTGCTAAGGGATAATTTCAACTAATTAAAATAAGGTTATTAGAAAATACTGCAGATGGTTGTCACCTGCGACTTATGGCCAACTAAAGTTACAACTTGATTTCAGATTATATATTCTCTGAATACTTACAAATTGTCTTAGAAAATTCATTAACCAGTTTAAACTGGTTTGATTCAATCATGAGACTATCAGATTGCGCAGAGCCGATATTTAGAAAAACGATGGGCTTTTTCCATCCCCAAACTTTGTTTGAAAGCTTGACAAATTGAAAATGATAGTTAAAAGAATTATCATATATATATATATATATATATAATGAGTAAAAAATAATTTTCTTACAAGATTACTTGAAATTTTAGATAGTAGATTACATTTTTATTTTTTTAGTTTAATATTTTTAACACTATCTGCAAGTTTTTTTTATAAATTCGTCAGAATTTTGTGTCTAAGTCTGTTTTTTGGAAACTTATATTTATATAATTGCATTTGTAAATGTTTTAATGCTATTTTTTTGTTAAATCTTTGATAGAATTATGTTAAGAAAAACTACATAAATTAAAGTTTAATGCATACTTTTTGTTGAAATTCTATATGATAAATTTTCAATATATTTTGAAATTTCCGGACAAATATTTAATGGTGGTTTTAATGCTTCACAATTTGAAAAAATTTTAAAACTTCTTGAGAAAATTTCCCTTGTATTAAGATTTGATCAGTCAAACCTTAATACTCTTATTTAAAGAAGGAATAGGATTATAGGTTACTATTAGTTCAGGAACTGGATAACATATTAGTCGTCTAGATTTCTTATATCATCAAGAGAATTTTAATCAAATCATTTGATAAAACTCTAAACTGGAAGCTCTTTGTTACCCACCTTTTTAACGAAAAAAGTTTTCTTTTCCAATTTTTAAAAATATGTTGGTATTTAACTGACAAATTTCAGATTTTCAATTATTTTTATGTGAATATTCAAAAATGTTAATATTTTAGAAGTTTTTTTAAAAATTAATCCTGAAAGTCTCACATAAATTAGCAGATTGTTTTTGTCACAAACTCCCCATTATTTTAGATCTTGCACGAATTTTATAATCACACAACAATTTAACAAGGTATTCGATTCTATTCATGTAATAAAAGTTCTAAGCGTTTGGACATGTGAAAAATACAAACGTTTTCAGTCCTTTGTTATATTTACGAATTATTGAATACTAGGCTTAATTTTCCGAACCCTTCTCGAAATTACATTTTATTTAGCATTCTGTGTCAAATGATTGCATTCCATTTGATTCAGAAACAATCCTTCATAAGGTATTACTATTCTGAATTTTTCTTAAAGTTTAGAAGTATAAATAAAATCTTTAATTGCTAACTGAATATGTGCTTGGAAAGGTCAGTGCCTGGCTTCCTTTTTGACAAGATACGTTAACCCTTTCTGGGCACCATAGGAGGAAAACACGCTTTCATCAGAACCAAAACACGGAAATTAAGTTCTTTTTCAAAAAAACCTTTCGAAACATCTTGAGAAAACAAAATATTCCATTAATTAAAACTGAAGCGTCGCCCTTATTTCATTTCCTAACTTAGCTTAATCGTGTACATTTTAAGCAAAAGTTACAGTTAAGTTTTTTTTATCATTCTGAAGTAACAGTTTTATCAATATAAAAAAGCGAATGAAGATATGCTTCTGATCGTCTGAAGTAATAATTTTAAATTCAGTTTCATTGGAGAATTTCAAAAATATGTGTTTACTTTAACGCAGTCTACAATCTTTGTATGAAAAAAAAAACAAAAAAAAACCATTTCATTTTCTGACTTAGCATAAGCGTGCACATTTTAAACAAAAGTTACGGTTAAGTTTTTTATCATTATGAAGTGATGATGTCGTGTCCGTGTTTCCACGGAAAGGGGGGTGCAGTAGCTTCTGAGGGTAAAGATCCCTGAGCACCCAGAGGGCAGAAGTCTCACTTGTAGCTCAAATGAAGATGACACACACATTCGCTTGCACAACCCCTTTTTACAGGGGAGCACATTTACACGCCTCACAGACAGAACACAGAGTAATAACCATAACCGAACCGGGACTCGAACCCAGGACGCCCACGGGGAAGACACCATACCCTTCTGACAGAACGCCGGCATCATTCTGAAGAAACAGTTTCATTAAAATAAAAGAAAGGAATGAAGATATGCTTCTAATTGTATGAAGTAATAATTTTAAATTTAGTTTTACCGAAGAATTTCAAAAATGTGTGTTTACTTTAACGCAATCTACAATCTTTGTATGAAGAAATGTTAAAAAAAAAACACTTATTTCATTTTCTGACTTAGCATTAGCATGCACATTTTAAACAAAAGTTAAAGTTAATCTTTCTATCATTCTGAAATAAAAGTTTTATAAAATAAAAAAGGAAATGAAGATGCATATCATACCTATATATATATAATATAGACAGACTGATACACATTCACATAGATTTTTGATTGGAAAAATGTAGTGATGGATCTACAGATAAGTCCAGAAATTCATGATACATTTCATGTATCTGGCTAGTTTGGTTTTCAAACTATCATACTCGCACACCAACAAAGAATACTTCAAAATATAACTGTGGGGTTCAAATTTAAAATAGCAGAAAACATCAAAAGAAAAAAATCTAAAGGTTACAGTGTTAATAAAGCAACACTTCCTATTTCAATAAATTTTTGAAGAATTTTTTTAAAAAGATGTAAGACACTCTTCGTCATTATGTCTAAAAAATTTATTTTATTTGGGGGAGAGAAACTTGACCCTAAAAATGTTCTATGCTCCATTTAAAAATATTCTTAATATATGGATTTAATCCTTTATTTACTGAATTATTTTATCATCAATTTTTCAGATTTATTTTTGAAGCATTAGTTAAATTTGATACAGAAAAAAGAAGAAGAAAAAGACTTTTTTAAAATTAAGTAAATTAATTTAATTAATAATTAAGGATTTAAAATTTTATTTTTAGTTGGCATCTTCTTTCTATTCCTAATACATTCCCAGTGTTTTTTCAAATACTGTTAGAAAAATTAGTGATATTGCGAAGATATCATCCGAATTCAAACAGTACATTAAAGTACCGTAACATCAGTAAATAAAGAGCTAAAAGGACATTATAGGACAGGGGTGGTCCTATAATGTCAGGATCAATTTGTTATTTTTTCTAAAAATTCGCTTTATGAGGTATAGACGTGCACTCAAATAATTTTGGCATGATTTTTAAGAATAGCAATAAGACTTAATACTAACAATTTGAAATTTCTTATTTACTACAAAAAAAATTTTACAGCATAGAAGTAAATATTTTAGCTATTTATATGATTCAAATTAAAATAACATGAGTATAAATTCGCTGTTGTTGCAAATTAGATGACAAATAATTTATATTGATTGTAAGGTGTTCATTTTAGGCTGAATTAAAGTCATCTACCAAATGATTTCTAAGCGAGTCTTTAATGTTATTCCTCTCAAAAAACAATGACTTTCAGGAATAGGTAGATGGAAATGTGATTAAAATAACATGAGCCAGCTTATTCAAACAGTTAAATTGAATTCCATGTTTTCGAAATTTCGTTATTGGTATTTCTACTTATATTGTTTTCTATTTCAATCAATTCCAACTTTTTCTTTATTTCAAAATTTTTTTGAATCCATATTGAACTAGATTGGAAATCCATCAGTTGCATTTCTAATTCTTCAATTTCCTACCAATTTAATTGGGACATCTAAAGCTTATCAAACTTAAATACATTGTGACTAAAATATTATATTGCATGCCATTGGTTTGCGATCCCTGTTATAGAATAACCTTAAAACTGGACATTCACGATCACTTCATGCCATGTCAAATAGTTTGAAGATGTTTCATAACGATGATTAGAAAAAGCGATAAAAGTTGGCTTTATAAAAATTGAAAAGTTTGATTTTAACCTTCAGTTTTTATCACTTCCTTTTTTATTATCAGCAATTTATTGTGTGTCAATTGAATACGGATTTGGAAAGCGGAGGAACTTTTGATATTCTTTAGCCATTAAATTCATCAAAGGCTTTAGATGTGCTTATGAATAACCGACATTCCTGAGCGATCGAAAAAAAAAGTTTGGAGTAGAATACCACTATTTTATAGACACCATGATCATGAAGAATGAAGAAAAATGCATAATTTTTCGCTTAAAAATTTTTTTAAATATATTTCTAAAATTCAGTGTAATTAAAAGTAATATTCGGTTTTTTTTCATTAGGACAGCTTAGAACAGGGATGGCGAATCAATGGTACGCCATTGATCAAAATGGTTTGCATTTTATGGTTTGCATGTGATTTAATTTAATAAATGGAATTTCTACCAATATTATTGTTTGGAAATTGAAGAATTTTAAATGCAACTGATTGATTTCCAGTCTAGTTCAACATGAATTCAAAAATTTATTAAAATAAGAAAAAGTTAGAATTTATCAAAACCGAAAGCAATATAATTGAAAACGTCTGTAACGAAACGTTTTGGAAACATGAAATTCGATTTCAGAGATATTTAGCTGTTTGAAGAATCTGGATTCATACTATTTTCACCATATTTTCATCTACCTGTGCTTGCGAGTCATTATTTTCAGAGATGATTAGCATTAAAAACTTGCTTAGAAACCGTTTGGAAGATGACTCCGATTCAGCATGCATTCTGGCAAAAAGTAATATCTTACAATCCAAATGTAAGTAATTAGGCATCTAATCTGTAATAACAGAAGTCACACTAATGCTACTTTAATTTGAATTACACATGTAAACATCTACAACTATGCAGTGCAAATTCTTTTTTGAAGTAAATGAAGAGATCCATTATCTTTCCAATAATCTGGATTTCTAATATTTTCCAATTGTTTATGCTTTAAATTTTGAAACTAAAATCATAAAATACTGTAAGAAAAAGACTTTTCTACACGATAATTAACTCTAGTTACATTTCAGTTTAGTTTATTTATACCAACGTCCCATTGTTGCCCAACACTAGGGCTATTTTGGACCGGACCTCGTAATTTTGAACCACTGTCAGATGAAAGGATGACACTTGAACTGGCATTCCCCTTTCCACTTGGTCTCCATTCAGATAACTCCAATTTTTGTGCACCTTGATCCACTCCAATTGGTTTTTTCCACATTGCTTTCGTCAGTATTGGTTTTTTTTTTTTAGGTACTCGTGCCTAGTAAAAAAATTCATAGTCTCCAGTGAAATGTTTTGGAACTGGCGATGAAAAATTTGTTCGTGTTTTATAAACTGTCGAATCGTTCATCATATTTCGATAAATCAAATTATTGATTGTTTGCACTGAATATTTTTTCAGTGGCAGCAATCAGCTAGTTTATTAAAAAGTCGCTCCGTCAGTGAAAAATTACTTTCATTTGCAGTGTTGTTGAAGTGCGCTCGCTGTGCATTGCTTTTCAATTTACATTTCTTTTTTAGATTTGTGAATTAACTCGTGAAGAATGTTAGGCTGTTATTTTAAAGTTTCAAAAAAACATTTCAAATGTTAAGAAGCCATTCCATTTTCTTGCAATTGTAGCAGAACTCGCGAATCCATTTTAAAACCATAATTGTGTCAACGTAGCATCAGCACACTTAGTTGATAACCTCATACGACCAATTTTAGGCTTTTTATCTACAGTTCCTTCGGTTTTACATCTCTTTATAAGGCGTGGAACTGTTGATCCACTGCAGTGGCCCCGATGAGCAGTCTTAACATTTGAAATGTTTTCTTGAAACTTTAAAATAACAGCCTGGCATTCTTCACGAGTTAATTCACTCATTTAAAAAAGAAATGAACAATTTAAATTGAAAATCAATGCACAGCGAGCGCATTTCAACAACACTGCAAATGAAAGTAATTTTTCACTGACGGAGCGACTTTTTAATAAACGAGCTGGTATCCAGCTCATTGCTGCCTTCGAAAAAAATATTTAAAGCAATCAATGAATAATTTGCTTTACCGAAATATGATGAACGATTCGACAGTTTATAAAAAACGAACAAATTCTTTTTTATATATTAGAAGTGTGTATTTTTTTGGAATTGTAAAGCTTGGTATTCTTTCAGATTGGTAATGAAACTAATTATTGTATCTCGTGATTTGTTTAATATTCTTTCGGAATTCTCAAGTTTCGTTTTAGAAAATGGCATTAAAAAATTTTCTTTCAAAATTAATTAAACATAGAAAATATATTTATACCATAAAATCATTAATATAATTGAAAAGATAATTTTTTGAAAAATAAGATAGGGTAAAATCATCTGTACTATAATATTTTTGAAAGTTACTACGAAAAACGTTAAAAATTTAAAACTCCCGGGATTAGTCGCCCCAAAATTTTCTTGCATAATCTGTAATACAGTTGTTACCTCTGAGAAGGACTTGCATGGCATTTGTGTTCAATAGCCATACAGTATTAAACTTGAACTTGTATTTAGTACTTCTACTGAATCTATTGTCTCCTTGGCGATTTATTTGGAGATTAATCCTTGGTAAATAGATGCGGTTGAGATACGAATTTTTATTTTAGATAACTGTACTATTCTTATAGCCATCCCGTAGATGTAAGGTGTAAGATGACCGAATTTCATCGCAATCGGATAAAAGGTTTAGGAAGGCTAAGGACATACAGACAAACATTCATTTTTATTTTTATAGACTACAGAAATGGTGCAATCGTAGCAAAAGATTACTTTACAATGGTTAGCAGAATAGCTTGACACTTCTCCATCACATTTATACTAGAAAATATCATTTTAAATGAAAAAAATATGCATAAATGTTGGAATCTTACTAACAAAAAGAGTGAAATTTCTCAAACTTGCAATACTTTTGCCCTGTAGTGTATATAATAAGATTTTAAAATATAACATACTATATGAATTATACGTACATTACATATTTATTAGTGAACCTTATTTATATGTATCCATGTATTTAAATCTGTGTTTTTGACAGTTCTATAGGAATACTTGGAAAAGCAGATTCGTCAAACTTATCAATCAGAATCGATTGGAAAGTAAAATTACAATAACCTTGTAGAAAGTAACAACGCAATTAATCCACAGAGAGATTCATAGAAAGATATGTTTTAATTGTCAAATTAAATAGTGGTAAAATGCTAAAAGAAGTGACAAATGGGTAAATCGTCAAAAAGTAACGAAATTAAAATTTATTCAATCTTTAAAACTCTTTTTCAAATAAAAATTACAAGCTAATAATTTCGTAAATTTTATAAACATGTAATAATTTTGGATTCTAACTAATAGATTCTGATTGATTTTAGTTTACAAGTGATTTCAAAGAATAATTTAAAATTATTCTTTCATTGGCACTTTTATTATGACTAGGAATTCAAATGCATCCTTGTATTTAGAGAAATATTTATTTCCTTAAAAACAGTTAAAAATAAGAAATTTTTCTACTGAAAAGCTACTTCAGATTGTGTATGTCAAAATTTTTTTCCTAATAGTCTTCGAAATGTTAACGATTCAAAAGAGAACTTTAATTTACTTAAGCATTTACTTAAAGAAAAAGAAAGAAATTTAATTTTCAACAACAACAAAACATAAGATATTGCAATATCAATTTGACTTTAAGGATCTATATATATATATATATATATATATATATATATAATGTCATCAATTTGACTTTAAGGATCAGTATATATTTGTGAATCATTATTAATGAAATTCAAAATAATCAATTACATTCCTTCCTTTTATTTCGCGTGTAATTTGACTATTTTTAAATTTAAAAAATATATAAATATTTTTTTTTAATATTATGCTGTGCTTATTATATGAATACGTGTCAGTGAAAAGTTCATGAATATTCTTTTGTATAAGGTAATAAGACACCTTTCACTGATTTTATTTAAAACGAAATTTTCTTCTTTTTAAATCTGCTAGATCTTTTTTTTTTCTTTTGCTTCAATAGATGGCGCAGTTCCATAATAAATAAATCTTGAGATTAAAAATACCTTGTAACCAAACACACTGGCATATGCGCACAGTATAATAAAAAAGAAGTTGTATAAGTTAAAAATTAAAAGAATAATGAATCAATTAAATTTAAAAGTATAGAATTATTATATAAAACTGTTAATGTTTGTTCGAATCTGTGTGATTTCTCTTGGAATTTTTATGCAACAGTGCATTGAAATTTGTTAATTTTTGTGAACTATTTTCATTTGAGATTACCAGTAAAACATTTCTTTCTAAGTTTTAACCTGAGAATAATAATAACAATAATTACTGATTTTCCCAAATTAAGCGTAAGATTTCTTAAGCGTAATCGAAGTCAGCAAATTCTTACCTTTCAAAACTGTAGGTTATAAATGTAAAATTCATAATTTGAAAATTAACTTCGGAATTATATATTTTTTCAGGAATCTTTGTTATAAAAATTTATCATCTTAGAAGTTCATCAGTGATGAATATTAATTAATTTTATTATACTATAACCTTGAACCAAATATATTTTTCTTTATTTATATAAAGAAATCTGACATTGGAATTTTTATTTCTCAATTGTCTTTATTTCAAATGAAATAACTTCAAAAATCAAATTATTTTAACGTCACCCTTTAATAAATGTTTTAATGTTTCTTTTATTGTAACCAAATTACTCGATTAAGAAAGATAATTCTTAAGTTATCTAAAGTTATTTCTTAACTTAAGATAATTTCGAATAAAAAAGAAATTATATGGATTTTTTTATAAAATCACCATTTAATTTTTTAAAATGGAAAACCAAAAATTTACATCAACAAATTTCTGCATATTTATTTTGAAGATCATTTTTGTCAATAGTTCTTCTTTATCTGTCCAAATATTTTTTTTTAAATGCTGGGTTCATTTTATCTGAAACTTTTGTATTAATAATAATACAAAAGATGGCAGCACCAGCAAAAATGTTTGCTTGTTGAAATATTCATGGCATAATATTACCGTAACTGGGTTTGTATCGCTGTCAGTTCTGAAAGTAAATAGTACTGTAATTATATTTTTTTCTTATGTTTTCGAATTATGCAAATAAATTAATTGTACTGGAAACATATTATTTTCCTTATAAGAATTTGCAGGCATTTAATAGTTCTTGAATCAAGTCATTTAAAGGTAAATAAGTCAAATAATTCAGAATAACCTAGAAACATTTTAAAAAGAAATTGTTTTTTTTAAAATCAAGAACTAAGCTTTAATTTAACTTTGATAATTTCAAACTAATTCTGAGAATGTTTAAGAAACAAATAAAGGGTTTGCTGCAAAAAGGAGGTAGCTCCAAGCATTCAAATTTTTTTGAAAATTCAGCGGTTTCACCAGGAACTACCTCTATATTGCTACAAACTAATGAGACAAACAGCTCCATTGCTCGAGATAATACGGGAACTAACGACTATAGCTTTATCTATAGTCTTTATCTGACACCAAATGAACATGTTTTTATTTTACAACATGATAGTACGTGCAACTCAAAATTCCTGTAATTGGAGATATATCTTTTTTGCTGTAGGCCCTTCATACACATGGCCGATAAAAAGAAGGAAGGGAGAAAAAGGCAATAAAAAAACTATCAGCATATTAAAAATTTTGATAAATCTCTTATGTAAAATCTTCCTGGTTACAAAAACCTTTTCTGGAAATTCTATCTCTTTATAGGTTTATGACGACGATTTTAATTGGACAATGAAATTTAAAACCGGGTCTTAGCAACCAAATAATAGTTTTTTTAAAAAATAAATCTCAATCAATTAAATCATTCGAAGAAAAGTCGACCTTTCAATCTATGCTCTATTCTTTGCACGATCTCTCATATTTTTTAAATGATGTTAAGGGGAATGAAATTGCGAATTTTTATAATTATGTTTTTTTTGTTTGTGAACAAGGTGGCTGAAAAATGAAATGTGTTCATGTAAGAAATTTTGACTTCACATCCAAATTTCTAATCTAATCCTTTTTTCTTTATTTGAAAGAATATAGTTTTATTCAAAAGAATCATAAATGCATGCGCATTTAAATCATTTTATATAAAATCTATGAAATGATGTACATGTGCTATCTATGAAATGATGTACATGTGCTATCTATGAAATGATGTACATATACAATCTATGAAATGATGTACATATACAATCTATGAAATGATGTACTATGAAATGTATGAAATCTATGAAATGAATACATGTGTTTGTGGATCAGATAAAAAAATAGCAATTTAGCTTGAAATTGAGATTTAGACATAAGTCTTCACTTAATGATTGTAAGTTTTGAATTCAATAGACAGAAAACAGTTCAAATGCAATTAATAAAAACTGCATTTTAGTGCATTATTGTGAGAGAGTGATAAGGCCAGAATATTCTTACAAATTTAAATATATACTTCCATAAGTAAAAAAGTATTTATTTTTTATTACCACTAAATATTAAAGGGCTTGAACTCAATACTCTCGTCCAAATAAGAACTGTTATTATAAAACAACGTAGAATAGGAAACTTTTAACTCATTTTTAGAAGCATTAATTTCTGATTCACATGAAAACATTGTCACTAAGGGTATTAAAAAAGCATGTCAAAAACTTTAAAATGGTGTTTTTAATAATTTTTTATGATTTTTTTTTGCAAAGTTTGTAAAAAATGTGTTTTTTAAATTTAATTTTTCATATCAGATGTCTTAATATTGGTGTTTTTAGCAAGATTAATGTGAATTTCAATGAAATTTGAACTGTAAATTAATTTGGACGTTAAAAAAATTAAGATTTTTTCAGACTACTTAAAGAAAGCACTGTTTAGAAATTATTTCCACAATTCAAAATCCTTCATTCCAGTTCAATTTTATTCTTAACAATCGCTTCTGCTCATGGAAAAGAATACGATGATTAGAAGTAGAAAAAAAAGGAGAGAAAATGTCGTTTCAGTCTGAAAAAATTCGTGATTTATTTGTATGCAAAGAATTCTTATATATTTTTCTCCTTTTTCTAAATGTAATAGATTTATGAGATTGTCAATCGCGAGTGTTATCACAGGAAAGGAATTCGTAATCGTTGATTCGGCGACATCTGCTGCAGGTGTAGCTAAATAAAATAATATTCTCATCCAGCGCAGTGAATGAACTCGTGTTTGAAAGTTTCAGAACATTGACTGTATCAGAATGGCAGTAATAAAAAGTTTTTTTTAGAAAATTTGGTAGCATTGTTAAAGAATTGAAAACAAAATTTTGTATTTGAAATATAAAGTAAGTAACATTTTTACTATCACCATGTTTGATTATTAAGTACTTAAAAAATTAAATCAGTAATTTACTAAGGCTTCAACAGAAAATTATCTTTTGAACCAGTGAGCTTAACAGGCAGTTATTATCACATTTTGGTTATTTCCAAGCCCGTTGCAAGTATTTGTACATGTTTGTACGAATTGGATGGGACAAAATGCCCATTTAACCGCATTTAGATCACTGTCTAGGATCACTGATTAAAGAGAAGCTTTTAAATGAAAACAATAAATTTATTTACATCACAAAATAATGAAGACATTAAGAATTATGATAGGACAGGCTATTTACAATAGAGAAAAAAGTATCGCCTGTAGATGCCACCAAGTATGAAGACTAATAAAGGGTTTCATGACAAAATTATATGCCACTGTTGCGTATTAAAGATTCGTATTATCGAATCGAACGACCCTCCTTGTCTCCGTTTGCCGAGCGAATGCGTAGTTCGCTTTTTCTCAAACTTGACATCACGCGTCTTAGACTTTGGATCAGCGGTATTCAGTGGTATCCATGGTGCCATCTATTACAACAAAATGAAACTAAATATGGAATAGTAATGGCCGCTGATTAAATCTCTACATGTATGAAAGTGTAAGAACAAATTTTCTGGGTTCTATACTGAAAAGAATAAATTTATCATAATAATGTCATATGTTACGGTTATATGTAGTGGTATTATGTGTTCTAGAACAAGAGAAAATGAGCTATGGATAATAGCTATAAAATTAATAACAAAAGATACATCTTGCACATAAGGCCATTTATTAATTTTGAATATCACGAGTTGAAGGAAAAAAATATTGTAATCTTTAGAAATTTCGATTCTCCAGATTTTGAAGAATCTTTGTTTTACACTTCCTAGACTCAGGAAGGTGAATTTTTAGAATTATGTCTGTTTTTCTGTGAACACGATGACAACAAAAGTGAAATGTGTACATGCAAGAAATTTCAACTTTACATCAAAATTGCTAATGTACATCATTTTTTGTCAACCGGGAATCTATCAATTACCAAGCATACAAATAAGGAAAATTGCAAAAAGCAAGCTAGGCTAAGTAGATGTAATTTTGTATACGATTTCAATTAAATTTTACATATACATGTCATGATAATTATTTTTCAGATTACCCTGAATACTTAGGTTAGGCAGGGGTGCCTTTTTCATCGTTGCCCAAACGAATAATTTCTCTCAAGAGCATCCTCAGATATGGAAACAAGAAGGTTTTTAATTCTCTGTATTTAGTTATAATAGGATACCATTTTAAAGCTACACTAGGGTTATTTCGGGACGTACCTCGTAATTTTGAACAGCGGTTAGATGATGAGGAAGACACATGAACTGGCACTAAAGTCCCTGAAGGTAACAAAAGTGGTGATGTGATTGTGGTAATTTTGTGCGAATAGATCATACTTCATACTTTAGTAGTTTGGTTCATGACTACTGTTGGCTGTTTTATAACATACCTTGTATTCATGTAAATGGCAGCAGCTGATCATTCACCTGTAATAATGATCCATCCATTCATAACGAACAACTTGTCGTGATGGGAAGAAATCTATATGCTTATCCAAGGCAGTAAGGCAATGTTGAATTTGCAAAATATAAATTTTCTATATGTGTTAATTTATTTAACCTTTCTCGTCCTTTTTTTTTTGTATCTAGTGTATTGAATAAATTACACACACCTTACAAAGAGAGAGAGAGAATATTTTTTCGAAATGCTTAAAAAACTGAATAAAGAAAAAAGTAGGTCATTAAAGTTAAGAAAACTAATCATTAAAGTAAAAATTATTAAAGTAGAAAGTCATTACTCTTTATTTTTTTTAAAGAAAGTCGTTACCTTTTTTTAAATAAAGCAGTTAATTTTTTTAAAAGAAAGTTGTTACTTTTTTTAAAAAAAGAAAGTCGTTACTTCTTAGTCTGTTGAGGTTTGAATTTTTTGAAAATCTGTCTCTTAACACAGGGTTTAAATAAACATACAATTTAGAAAAATAAAAAATATATATCATTTAATACCGAAGTCAATTAAATTTGTCTTAAAATATTAAATTTATTTTTAACGTATTTAAGAACCATTTTAAAATTTTAGAGGATTTAATTTTGTTTCTGTGCGAAGTGAATATTTCGAGTGTTTTTTTAACACATTTTTCTCTCTCGTAATTTAAACGATTCTGTATAAAAAACAGAATTTTAGTTTAAAGAGCTTTAATCTTTTTCTGTATAGAAGTTTTGAGGGAACACCTTGTTTTCTGAATGCTTTTGATATAAAATTCTGTCCAAGGTTCATTGAAAAATATTCCCAATCAAATGAATTTTAAAGTTCGATTAAAAATAACCAATTAAAATATTGCTTCTCAATTTATAAGCATTTATTTTCAGAAAATCTCTATTAATTTAGCTATAAAAAACAGCAACATATTTTTTTTACCTTTAGATCTTTCTAATATAGAAATTAAGAATGTATAGGTAGGTATAATAGAGAAATGAACAGTAAATAAATGCTGGATAAATCAATGACAATAACAAAAAAAAACACTAGAGCTATTTTTAATTTAAACTTTTTTTATTTCTGAAAAATAAACATACAATCGACAAACATGCTGATGTATTTTGTGTTTTACCAGACAAAATCACTGGGTGGTCTAGAATTCTCTAGGGAAAAAACAGATTTCCCCAGAACAAACGTAAATTTCAGCTTAGGAATTTTACCATAGCTTTGCTACATTAAACATGTCTGTATGCCCTGAAGCGAACATAAAAAATTTTAAAAGCAACCTAGCATTTTGGACTTTTGTAAATAATTATTAAAGCGTCATTATTTTCTTTTCAGACATGAAGAGAATTTGTTTACATGTGGAATAAAAACAGTGCTCTTCAGATTAAAATACAGCTTATAAAGAACGTTTATAATGGAAATATTCGTTAGCAAAAACTTATTGTGATATTTTAAATTCTGTTTTTCCAACAATAAAAAGAAATTAAAAACTTCTAAATCATTTAATTTTTACGCAAAACTTTGTTTTTTAATAAACATTTTTTACTTTGTTTTAATAATCAATAAAAACTTTTTAATCAAAATTTATGAATAAAAAAATTTGAAGCAATTTTATAACACCTGAAAAAGATAATTAAAGATTGTAATACCCAAAAGCGGGAAATATTAGGAAATTGGAAAAAATTATTCACTCTAGAGACCCTAAAATATTCTTTAGATAGTGTTTACGAATTACAGTTTGATTCATAATTTACAAAACTTTATTTATTTTTAATTCTCATTTCACAAGAATAAAAAGAAAATGAAAACTTCAGAATTATTTAATTTTTTTTTATATTTTTTGTAATTTTAATTTTTTAAAAAATTTTTTTAATTTACAGATAAAATAAATTAAAATTATAAATAAAAAAATTACAAATAAATAAATAGAAATTTTAAAAAATTAAAAGATATTTTTAGAAATGTTATAGCATTTAAAAAAGATAATTGAGGATTGCAAGAATCAAAATCGGAAATATTAAGAAATCGCAAAAAAATTTAAATACTCTAGCGACATTTCCCTTTAAATTACTTAAGCACTTTTTACGCTTATTATGTTTCATTGTAAATCATTGCACATTTAGTACTTAAATGTGGAAGACCTCGTTTCATGTTGGAAGAACGCAGGAAAATAAATGCATTTGCGGAGAAATGGTACGGTTTACCACTATTTAACGGAGATCTCAGAGTTATGGAAGGACCCGAAAATTGTCAGTAATAATTTAAGTACAGTACTGATGGTACCAGGTAATCTCAAAACCCTGAAGTATATGATATTAAAGATTGATAGTTTCATTCCAACAGTTTGAGAGAGTGCAGATGGGGAGAAAGACAACTATTTACTACCCCGAAAGGAATGTTAGTTTGACTGTTCGGTCAATGTAAGGTTGGACAATACTTATTCAGCAATCAACCACAACAAATTCTGTCGATACTACTACGTTCAGTGGTGGCGGGTGGTCGGCTGTATGCAAAAAGTATACTATAAAGCATAAAACTTTCTTATTCGGGAATCTGAAAATAAAAATTTGAGCACTAGTGACTTTCACAGCCTTAGGTCCGCAATTTTATATGAAGAGCAAGAAGAGATTGAAACTTTTATCAAAACATATGGGAGAAACATTCATGAAAATGTACTTACTTGTTTATTTATATGTGTTTTTGTTGTGTTACGAACTTTGGAACTCGCAAAATTATTGAAATGAATGATTTTATAAGCAGAATAAATTAGTGTTTTTGTAACCTTGTTTCTTTTCACACGCATAAAAATAAAATTTTAAACATGGAACTCTGAGAAATTGTATATTAATCAAATAATCGCATATTAACTGGAACAATTATATATAAATCAAATGAAGGTGAAAAGGGAAAATGAAAATATTTCATACCAAGAACAGTCAGATCGAAATTATTGTCTTTTAATTTATATTATCAATGTTATTTTACACTGATTGTTATTGTTTATTGGCTGGTGCATGGCGCATTGCTGTCCCAGAAGAAATTATTTTGGAAATATAGTTTGAAATTTGAAGCAGGTCTCTTATTTAATTAGGAATGATAGAAAGAATGTTTATTTTCTTGTCCACAGCAAATACATTCATTGAAATTGAATGATATATAATGATGAAGTATAAATAATATTTATTTTATTTCTTTAGATATAATAATTATATTATACCGATAACCTTCGGGCAAGTGTAAGCAATAATTTGGTGAAGTTTTACCGGAATCGAATGAACGGTACGGTTGTTTCTAAAACACAGACAAACAAATTTTTTTTTTATCGATTAGATTTTTCTTTTTGAAGCTATTTTAAATTTAGACATTTTGAGACCGCATTTAAAAATTTTTTTCATCATTTAAATTCTCAGAAAAGATAATAATGATGAAGCTTAATTGGGTTTTTACATTGCATTGTTTGTTCCGGGTAAAATTTCTTGTCAAATATCAACTAATTTTATTATTAAGTTGAAGGACTCTCTTAAAATAAATAAAACATTAAACGATACTCAAGAATGCATAAAAGAGATTTAAAACTTGAAAATAAATTAATTTTTTTATATCTTAAAGAAATAAAACAAAAACAATTATTAATATTTTTTGCGAGAAATTTTGAAACTACGAAAAAATTTATTTCCCTAGAGTGCTTTTTGATTTAGCAGTGTCATAAATATAAAATAAAATGTTAAAAAAATGAATATTAAAAAGGTGAACGCCAAAATGCATCATCTGCCGTTCGAAATGTGAACCAGATTCCTACAGTCTGCTGCACTCAAGGTGAAAAACCAGCATCGTAATGTTCCAGAACAATATCAATTAACTCATTTTCATCGCTCTGCCTTTTTTGTCGTTAGAAATGATCGCTTCTGCTGCGTTCAAGTTAAATAGGAAGTAAAAATGGTCGAAAAAAGAGATTTGCTTCAAGGTCTTCGAAATCCAAAATGGGTCTTTAATTGTAATTTGTAGATTTTTTTTTTCTAAATCAATAAATGTTGTCACTATTTAATTTGATCTGCATTCGAAATTATTTTTGAATTTTCTTGATTATAATATATATTATAATCAAGTATTATTCGTCAATAGAATATTTTAAGCCTTAATAGTTTTCATATAGGAACTTATTTGGTATCAAATATCAGAACACAAAAAGTAATTTTAGCGTCTGAAACTTGTTTTAATTAAAAATTGAATTCCAATTGAACCAAACGATTTTTAAAAACTGTTTTCATCGTCTGAAGTTTGTTATTTTTGATCTGTTTTGTAAAAGTTTTACCACAGTTTTACTTTCTTAGCCATTGTATGGCTTTAAACGATAGGCAGATCTAGAAGAAATATGTTCTTTAAATCATTGCACCGAATTTCTCGCTATTAAAACTTTTATATTCCAATTATTATAATTTACATAGTACAATCAGGTGATTTTTAACAATAGTGACTTTTTTTATCTAATGATATTCATTTGAAATTCGTTTCAAATCAATAAAAATATTGCCAAAAAATATTTTTAATGGAACAAACACATGAAAAAATTAAGTTAAACAATTTAGAATTTGATTTCTACCTCGTAAAGAAAAAAATTGTACATTTTTTTGAAAATTTTAAAAAATTTTATATTGATCAAATTATTTATTAAATATGAGAATCGGAAAGAGAAACTGTATGGAAAGAAAATTGGTATCATTAAAAAATAATAAAATTTTGAATTTTAAGATGATATAAAAATGTATCTAATAAGATAATTTTTCCCACAATTTCTCTCAAACGTTGTTAAAAGTGTTTATAAATAAGAATTGATATGAATTTCCAGACACTTAAGATAAAAAATTAAGTTTTCATAGGCTGGTTTTGGCAAATTTTCTGTGTGCTGCCATTATTTACAAAATTTCATTCACTTCAAGATTTTTTTTTGAATTATCAAATTTTATTATTCATAAAATATTAATCAACATTCAAGATACAAATTATATTAAATCCATTAGAATTGCTTTGATTCTTTTATATTTATAATTTTAAAAAGAAATTAAATGTATATTAAATGAATCTGGATATTTATTATTTCTAAAGGAAATAATATAAATGGTAAATATTTTAACCAAAATGTGAAATTTTGTAAAAAATTCTCGAACTAAAAACATTTTTGTCAGATATGCATAAAAACTTTAATTTATCTAATACTATAATACGAGGAATGGTTGCCAAGTCGAAAATCGCCCCAGAATTAATAAACTCCGGTAAACTTGGGGGTCTAGGGTTTTTGGCCACAAGGAATCGATTGGCGCCGGTTTTGAAGCGCTACGGTCGAGCAGTTCGGAGTTACAGATAGGATATTTTCAAAATTTATTAGTTCGCCCTAATGGCTACTTAAATTTTCAAGCGGTAACGTGCTGCCATCTATAGCCAATATGGCGAACTAATAAAGTTTTAAGTTCATGCTGTTATAGGTTTATAATATGTTTCTTATGTATGTATATATGTTTGGTTTTTCTAAATAAATTTGTCAAAAATATTGAACTTCAACACACTTCAATCTTTACCTTTACTTTACCTTTATATAGAATAGTTCCCTTTCCAAACTCTAACTTTGTTTAGAATAGTTTACAATGGTGCACTTTAACCGGTTATCTTTTCACCACTGGTTTCACAAATTTTCTTATGGCATGTATTGTTTTGATAAATCACAATTGAAAATTTAAATCTTCGAGTTAGCTTCGATACCTGTTTTCTCCGAGCGGAGCTCGGTCACCCTCTGGTGTCTATAAAGTTGAACCTCTTAATCATCATATTCAAGGATCATTAGGACACTGATTCATCAACTTTCAAAATTTTAAGTTGAAATTGAATCAATGAAAGATGCTTTTGTACGAGATACAAAAATTGAACTTCACAGGTATCTCAAGCGTTCTATGATTTCTCGAATGCATTAACGTGTTGTAACAGAAGGCGTGATCTGAATAAATTGCGACAAAATCGAAGTAATTAACTGGTGAAAAACGTGAACCTTTGAACACAGAGTAGTTTCGTTTGAGTTCATTTAGCCATTTATTTTTTCACAACCGTGTAAGTTCCGAAGATTCGCCACATTGGTCTCAAATGAAATCACCTCAATGAAAATGCAAGAAAAAAATTAATTAATTGTTATTTACACCTGAAATCTAATACCTTTATGTTCTGTATTTGGAACAGTTAACCATAATAATATGGCATTTCAAATGGAAATATTTGTCTTTCATGCAACAAATTACCTTCCACAGCTCGATATAAAATATAACTATCATTAACGGGTGTAATTGGTAATTTTTAGACAAAATAAATAAAAATAATTAAATTAAAATTTTATTTTATTTAAATTTTATTGTTTAAAATTTTGTAATAATTAATTTAAAAAATTAACTCGTATTTCTAAGAATGTTTTATGAAAAGATTTTTTTTAATGTTAGATTAAATATTTCGAAGGTTTTCGAATCATTAAATTGAACTACCTTGAATCCCACGCTGTACGTTAACCGAAGGTTATTTTCCGAACAAGAATAAATTATCTATAACATCTCTTCTTTAATCATTAGAAGATATTAAATGCTAATAAGCTTTTAGTTTTCGTATTATACAATTGAATAAAATCAAAATAATTCTTGCTTTGCTACTAGAATCCCTTTTAAAATAAACAGCATTGAAAAATACAGCGTCCAACATGTAGTAAATTCATCGTTTGCGCCATTTTTCAACCTTGACTTACATTGGAAGCCGTTTGAACCTCATACGGAAAGGATTACATTTGTTCAATTTTGAATTGAATAGAAAAGAACACAATCAAACACAAAAATTAAGAAGTCTGTTAGCAAAATACAACGGAATATCCCGAAATTACTTGCCATTTTTTCTATAAAAACACGTGTGCAATTCCGGAAGCAACTAACAGTATTACGTAAACATAACCTATTGAAGCTAGTCAACCATTTTGAAAAGTCTCGCCATTTAATCCCTCGCAGTTCGATCGACTGCAAGGTCGCTGTTTTTGCTTTGACTCCCGGTTAAAAGGAAAAGAATTGGTAGAATGTAAAAAGAAAGGGGGGGAAAAAAAAACACGAACAGCCATTTTTTTTATTGTGAAGAACGGCATTCTGAATCAGATTTTGCTAAATGCCGAGGAACCTTCAAATGACTGTAATTCAAAAGCAGCAGCATCTCTACAACTGATTTCAAACCTAGATTGTCGACTTAATAACGAAAGCCTCGGTTAACGGTTTTAAAACTTTGAAAATTCCTTCTTTATCCACGCTTCACTGAGCAGGTAGAAGTTGAAGTTTCTTTTTTTGCCAAATTAGATCTGGGAAGTGAATCTTAATGTGTCGTTTGGAGTTTTTAATTTTCTTCTGTGAAAAGAATATATTGCGCTTAAAAAAAGAATTATCAAACTTTTAATTAATACGTTGGCTCTAATTTTGGGCATTGAACAAACTGTTTTATCGATACAGAATTTTTGTCTGAAAGAGCATCTGATTCACCTCTTGTTTTTCAATAGCAGGAATTTTATAAGACTCTTCTGAAATCGTTCAGGAAGAAATTGGTGATGTACTAATGTCTTCTAGAAATTAATATTGGTGTGATAAGTCATGAAACATTTTTTAATTCTTTTAATTGCTGATTCTTATTCCTGTAGATTTATTGATTAATTTTTGATTTTTTTGGGAGTTGAAAACTGTGCAAATATTAATAATATGCTAATTTAAATGAAATGAGTACTTTTATTGAACATTTGAAATAAATTAAATTTGTATTAGTTTTAATAGTTTGAAAAATGCAGCTCATTATAATAAAAATTGAATAATTTTGTCAAAGAAATTCAATTTCTATTATTAACTAGGATTTTTTTTTAAAAATGGGATAAAATAATTCATTTATTTAAAACAATAATATAAATGATAACAATGAAAAAGTTTATAACTGCATTTCCTTTTCGTATTCATCATTAGTCCAAACGACTGTTTTTCCTTTCTTAGACTTTTCACGAGGAGAAAATCTTTTGGTTATTCATAAATTTGGTGGTGATGCCATTCATTATTCAATAAATATATAGAATAGAGTGTAGTAATCCCACGCGCAGTTGTTTTCAATATACGAAAAATATTTTTCGATCGCCTAACTAAATGTGAAAGGGATATGCGTTAGAATGGGTTTTCTCTAGTTTTTATTTTTTGTTTTTATTACAGCATTATCAGATACTGGAAAAAGTTAAAACTTTTCCTTATAATTTCAGGCTTCTGGTTTTAAGATAAATTTTTTCAAGCAATCAAAACAACCCGCATCTTTATATCTTACCATATTTGGCATTATACAACAGAATAAACCAATTTTTAAAGTCAATGTGTCAAGTCCATTATTAATTAAAATGAGGTCTATTGAATGAAGAAATTCTGAATGGAATAATTCCACTCGAAGAATTGGTGCATGATATTATTCTGTACAAAGATTACTTTACCTAATGGTTATTTTGTAAATTTTACATACGCCATGAAATTATATGAGGCATATTTAAAAAGATTTTTCATAATTCATAATGTATTGATATCATTAAAAAACACCAATTTAAAAAACTTTAAAAATTTACTAGAAATTTTTGAAAAACAATGTTGATTATAAACAAATCTGCAATTTATAAAAAGACCGAATAATAACGATGAAAAAATATTGGATTAAATAAAACCTAAATAGTTCTCTGTATTATGATCTAGGGAAAATGTGAATAATATCACAGAATTTGTGCTTTCAACGCAGCCATAATCTAAGCTACGGAGCTTGATAATAAGTTTTAATTATTATATTTGCTTTGATGTAATTCATAAAGATTGTTGTGAAACAGAAATCTATGTGAATTTTGATTTCGTTTTTTTAAATTCATCTAATAATGTTCGTTAGCTTAATAAATTACTCTTAGGGTTTTACGGTTATTTTAAAGTAAATTTATTGCATTTGAAAACCAGTTATCCAAAAAGTCTGGATATTCCTCTTATATATATACAGTATCTCAAGAATTTAGAGTACACCTTACTTTTACTTGATAAATCCGACTTCCAATATAAATAAAATATTACCGAGAAGTGTAAAAATATTTTTTATTTCTACACATAACAAATGGTTTAATTTAGAGTAAAAATAAAGAAAAGTCAACAAAAAACTTCAAAACTGAAAATTTTCAGAAATATTTTAAATAAGCATAATCAGATTTTTGCCTCAAAAAATTAAGAGTACACCAATGAAATTTTTGCAGTATCTTGCATAGAAACAAAGTTACACTAAGTTGCATGTCTTTTGACTTTTATAAGTGTCTCTAAACGTCATGGTTTCGATTCGACCAAGTTTTGGTGGTATTTGAAGACATTTTACCCCATTCTTCTTGCAACACTTGTTTTAAATGGATTTTGTTTCCAATTTTGTGTTTTTGAACAGCATTTCAGAGTATAGCCCACAATATATGGTAATATTCAATAGCATGGATGTCAGGGTACTGTTTTGGTCTGTTCAACTGCTGTTGACGCCAAATTTTGACGATATGAGCATTCTTTCTGGGGTCATTGTCCTACTGAAAAATGAAATTTCCATTTAAACACAAATTTTTAGCGTAGGATATCTATGTAAACCATAAGATTTATAATGCCATCTGTAAGAATTAAATTTTCGACCTCTGATGAAGCCATCCAACCTCAAATTATGAAGGAATCACCACCTTGACTAACTGTAGCACGTAAATGTTTTGGATCGAAAGCAATATTAGGTTTTCTCCATACAGTACGATGGATATTACAGCCCGAAACACATGGTTAACTTTCTTCCAAAAGTTTTTGGTCTTCAATTGATGAGTTTTTGCAAACTTTAAATGTTTTTTTCTGAATTTGAATGCTGATGAACGATTTCTCTCTAATAATGCGACTTTTTATCCATGTTTCCTAATGGTATTTCGCACAATTTCAGGACTTACACTTGTGCCTATGATTTGAAAAGTTTCTGCAGCAAGTTGCATGAACCATAATGTCGCAGCAATCTAAAGAGAAGTAATAAAAATTTGGGTTTCTATGGAAATTCCATTTTCCAACAGGACAAAGACCTCAAACAGAATCATGTGATATTAAAATATGGTGTCTTTCATTATAAACAGCAGTTACACACATCAACACAGTAATCCGTTATCAATGCCATTGAATTTTACCATACATGGTAGGCCATACTTTAAAAAGGGCTTCAAAAATGCAAAATTAGAAACAAAATCCATTTAAAGCAAGTGTTACAGGAAGAATGCAGTAAAATACTTTCAGACACCACCAAAAATTTGTCAAATCAAAGCCATAACGTTTAAATGCCATTATAAAAGCCGAAAGACATGTAACTTAATAGTGAAACTTTGTTTCATGCCACATATAGCTAAAACTTTATTGGTGTACTCTGAATTTGTTTGAGGCAAAAATCTGAATATATTTATTTAAACCATTTCTGAAACTTTTCGTTGCTTTTTTTATTTTTACTCTAAAATAAACCATTTGTTATGCGTAAAAATAAAAACATATTTGCACTTCTCAGTAATGTGTTATTTATATTGGAAGTCGGTTTTATCAAGTAAAAGTAAGGAGTGCTCTTTTTTGTGTCACTAATATACATATATTGAATTTTGATACCTATCCATCTAGCAGATGCAGGTTTAGGGCAAAGAGATGACAATTTATTAACAAGAGTGGAGGTATATTTGAATTTGTGTTAAATGAACTAAAAAATATGAATACTGAAATAAGTATGAAGTCATTATATATTTTTGAAGAGCGAATTCAAGAAAGAAGAAAAACAGAATTAGCAAATCTTTTGCTGTGTTTGTAAAATCCACAAACCATTCCTAGTTCAGCGAAGAAATCTTGTGTACTTCCTGTAGCCTCAAAAACTGAAACTATTAAGTTATCTGGAAAGGTGTCTAGAATATTTCGAAATTCTGTTGTGGAATACCAATTTTGATGAAGAGCAAATTCATTGAAACTGCTTATCAGATTAATGTTTTTTTTTAAAAAGCCGTAAAAGAATCAATTCATAAGTTTTTGAAGAGAAACTTACTAATCCAAAGACAACAAAAGATGAATTGAATTTCATGCAATATTGTCTCCATAATCAGAACAAACCTCAGTCACCGTTCAGTGGATATTTTATATTTTTTTAAATCCTATATTCTTAGGAGAAATTAAAATTAAAGAAAATAATATAAATATTCTTTGAAATTTTGGTTTGAATTACCATCATTTTAAGTAATATGTATATGTAATTTGTTATGTATCTGGCAACAGCCAGATGAGAGAACCTGTGTGACGTAGTTTTCGTGTTGTACTTGTTCGTTGTAGTTGTGGTTATGCTCGTTCGTGCCTGTGTATCTTAATGCTAATAAATGTCTTTTGTGAGTGTATGTAAAACGAATCGTATCGTCTCTCGGCCTACCTAACATACACAATAAAAGAGTTGGCGACGAAAATGGGATCTTCGAACATTAATTTTGAATCTTATGATGCGTCTGTGGAAGACTGGTCCAGTTATGTGGAACGTTTAGAATCTTACTTCGTTGTTAATGGGATCGAAGATCGAATAAAAGTCCCTGCTATTTTAAGCCTTATGGGAGCAACAACATATAAATTGTTAAAGAATCTGGCCACTCCGAACATTCCTTCAGCATTGACTTATCAAGATATCGTAAAATTACTTTCGGAACATCTGAATCCTAAGCCACTAGTGATGACAGAGCTGTTTCGTTTCTACAAGAGGAAGCAATTTGAAGGTGAGTCCATTGCAAATTATTGTGCCGAATTACAAAAACTGTCGATACACTGTAACTTTGGGAACAATTTAAGTACGATGCTTCGTGATAAATTAGTGATGGGTCTCAAAAACGAAAGTATACAGAAAAAGCTGTTAGCAGAGGATAAGTTAACATACGATAAAGCTAAGAGCATTGCATTCGCAATGGAATCTGCTCAGAGAGATGTGAGCGAAATTCAGAATCAAATGGTATCGATAAAAAAATTACATAGTTCGCAAGATAAAACTAGCAAAAAAGATTTTTCTAAATTTAAGAAATTTGAACCTACAAAGAAGTTTGATAAATTTCGGAAATGTTACAGATGTGATAGTACTCAACATTTAGCTCACGAATGTAAGCATAAGAACACTCAGTGTAGGAATTGCTTAAAGAACGGGCATTTGGCAAAAGTCTGCCGTTCAAAACGAAACGAAACAGTCAAACAAATAGAATCTTGTTCTGAAACTGTACCAGTTAATAGCGTTAAATCACCACGACATGCAAGGGATAAGATTTTATTAGAAATTTTTGTTGAAGGGAATAAATGTTTATTTGAATTAGATACTGGAGCTGCTATTAGCTGTATGAATGTGAATGAATTTAAGAAACTTTGTCCGGATGTAGCCATTAAGCCTACCAAATTATTGCTTAGGAATTTCGATAATTCTATGATAACATCAGCTGGCCAAGCAGTGGTGCAAATTCAATACAAAGATCAAATTAATACAGAAATTATTTATTTGGTACATGCAAAAGTAAACGCAGTTTTTGGTCGTGAATGGTTGAGAAATTTCCAATTAGACTGGAGCTCAATTAAAGCAGTTCGGGTTGAAAATTGTAATTCTCGAACCAATAAATTAAATATCTTGCTTCAAAAGTATGAGAAAATTTTTTCTCCGGGTATCGGGAAACTGGAAAAGTTTTGTTGCCGTCTTCAAATGAAACCTAATTACAAACCGGTATTTTTTAAACCTCGACCAGTACCATTTGCTTTAAAAGAAAGAATAGAAACTGAACTTAATAGGTTAGTTGCAGAAGACATCATTGAACCGGTGACATATAGTGATTGGGCTACACCAATTGTTCCTGTTATCAAACAGAATGGGAACCTACGAATCTGTGGTGATTATAAGGTGACTATCAACCCGGGACTAAAAATTGAGCAGTATCCTTTACCCCGTATCGAGGACATTTTTGCTGAACTGTCAGGAGGGGAGTTCTTTACTAAAATCGACTTATCTGAGGCATACCTTCAAATGTTAGTTGATGAGCAGGACCGACATCTATTGACCATCAATACTCACAAGGGGTTGTTCCGTTACAAGAGAATGAATTATGGTATAGCCTTAGCTCCGGCAGTGTGGCAGAGAGCCATTGAACAAGTTTTATCAGGCATTGCGGGGGTACACGTATTTTTAGACGATATTACCGTAACGGGAAGAAATGATCAAGAGCATTTTGAAAGGTTAGAATTAGTACTACAGAGACTAGAAGAATATGGTCTCAGAGTAAATAAGCGGAAAAGTGAATTTTTTAAGAAATCTGTGAATTATTGTGGTCATACAATTGATAAATTTGGCCTCCACAAAACACAAGAAAAAATCGATGCAATTACAAAAGTACCAGTTCCAAAAACTGTATCTGATTTGAAGAGTTTTTTGGGTTTAGTCAATTACTACGGAAAATTTATTCCCAACTTATCTACTCGTGTCGCTCCTCTCAATAATTTACTGCAGAAGGGTGCTAAATTTTTGTGGACTGCAGAATGTGAAAAAGCTTTCAAGGCATTGAAACAAGAAATTGCTTCAGACCGAATTCTATGCCATTATGATCCTAAGTTACCTCTTGTATTACAAACTGATGCATCACCAGTTGGAATAGGAGCAGTTTTAAGTCACATTATGCCAGATGGTTCAGAAAAACCAGCAATGTTTGCATCAAGGTCATTGACTAAAACGGAACGTAATTATTCGCAGATAGACAAGGAAGCATTGAGTATCGTATGGGGAGTGAAGAGATTTTATCAATATTTATTTGGTCGACATTTTGATCTCGTAACCGATCATAAACCCCTAGTATCAATTTTCGCACCTAATCGTAGTTTACCATGTCTATCAGCAACACGAATGGTTCATTATGCTCTTTTTCTCCAAGCATTCAGTTATACAATCAGGTATCGAAACACTAAGAATCATGGCAATGCCGATGCACTTTCACGGTTACCACTAGCAGTTGACAGGGACTGTGAGTACTTGACTGAAGCAGACGTGACAAATATTTCGCAAATTGAATTAATGCCTGTTACAGCAACTGACATAGCTAGAGCTACTAAAACTGATAGGAAATTGTTCGAACTGTATGAAAGTTTAAAATCTGGAACTGAATTACCTGTGCCTTGGAAAGGTAGAGAATCTGAATTTTCATTGCAAAATGGTTGCATAATGTATGGTCATAGAGTATGCATTCCTGAAAAGTACCAGAATCAAGTTTTGGAAGAACTTCATGTTGGACATCCTGGAATTGTCAAAATGAAGGCCATAGCTAGAAGCTACTGCTATTGGCAAGGTATTGATGCCAGTATAGCCAATTTTGTTCAGAACTGTTCAGCTTGTATCGCAACGAGGAACGAACCAGCAAGGATAAATCGACATCCTTGGGAATGGCCAAATGGACCCTGGCAAAGGATACACGTTGACTACGCTGGTCCTTTTATGGGGAAAATGTTTTTTGTAGTCACTGATGCATATTCGAAGTGGATAGAAGTCATTCCGATGAAAAATATTACAGCTAGTTATACAATTCATCATCTTCGTATTCTTTTTGCTCATTATGGAATTCCCTTAACTTTGGTTAGTGATAACGGCGCAAGTTTTACTAGTTACGAATTTCAACACTTTTTGAAACTGAATAATATTAAACATATAACTTCAGCACCGTACCATCCTGCTACGAACGGACAGGCAGAAAGAATAGTGCAGTTATTCAAAGCTTCGTTGAAATCAAGTAGAGGTGATTCTGGAGATCTAAATGTGAATTTATTAACAATGATTACAATGATGACAATTTATTAACAAGAGTGGAGGTATATTTGAATTTGTGTTAAATGAACTAAAAAATATGAATACTGAAATAAGTATGAAGTCATTATATATTTTAGAAGAGCGAATTCAAGAAAGAAGAAAAACAGAATTAGCAAATCTTTTGCTGTGTTTGTAAAATCCACAAACCATTCCTAGTTCAGCGAAGAAATCTTGTGTACTTCCTGTAGCCTCAAAAACTGAAACTATTAAGTTATCTGGAAAGGTGTCTAGAATATTTCGAAATTCTGTTGTGGAATACCAATTTTGATGAAGAGCAAATTCATTGAAACTGCTTATCAGATTAATGTTTTTTTTAAAAAAGCCGTAAAAGAATCAATTCATAAGTTTTTGAAGAGAAACTTACTAATCCAAAGACAACAAAAGATGAATTTTCATTATTTGAGGCAAAAAATAAAATAAATAAAAACAGATTTGTTCTTTGATGCCAAGAAAACTATAAAACCAAGCTCATTAGCTAGTGAACGAATATTTTCAATTTCATGCAATATTGTCTCCATAATCAGAACAAACCTCAGTCACCGTTCAGTGGATATTTTATATTTTTTTAAATCCTATATTCTTAGGAGAAATTAAAATTAAAGAAAATAATATAAATATTCTTTGAAATTTTGGTTTGAATTACCATCATTTTAAGTAATATGTATATGTAATTATTAATTTTTTTTTGTATTATGACTTTGATATAGACCTCGTTTTATGTTATTTTATATAAATTATAATTTTTTTCCTATTGTATTTTTTGGCTATAAGCCTTTTTTTTTGGAAGTATTTAATTCGAATACCGGTTTTTCAAAAAGTCGGTTTTTGTATAAACCTAATAGTTTTTTCTTTTAATAAATTCGGAGGATTTTAAATCACGAATTAATATTTATATGTATGTTTATAGAGTTCATATGAAACTATCTTTCCAAGAAACTTTTATTTCTAATTCACAAGATTTAAGCTCAAAACCATGTGCATGGAATTCCCCGATTCAGTGAGGGAATTACCCGCCATAAGAAATAATATTGCGCATATAACTTTAAGAAGAATCATTATGTTGAAAGAAATAAACTGGTTTGACAAAAAAAGAACCGCCCCCTCGCTTCGCACTTATTGAATACTCAAAACTGATAAAAGAAAAATCATTTCTATATCTCTTACTGCAAAATTCCTTCAGGATAGCAGGATTTCCCCCTTTTTCCCTATATGAATTAAAATGAATAAAGTTGTATAGTTAGAAAATTGAAAAAATAAATAAATCATTTGTTATAAGCCTTTGGAAATCAGTGTTATTGCCTAACAAACGCAACGTTTTTTAAATATAAACCAAGCAAGTTAAAATATTGTTTGTTTAATCGTTAATGATTATTGGTTCATGGATAATTTCAACTAATTAAAAAAAGGTTATTAAAAATAATGCAGAAGACTGTCACATCGCCAACTAAAGTTACAGAACTATATATATATATATATATATATGTCTGCTTAAACTGGTTAATAAATTAAGACAAATAATAACTTAATAGACAGTAATGTTCTCATAAGATAACTTGGAATTTGCAATAGAAGATTTCGTTTTTGTTATTTTTATTTTGGTTTGCATTAGTGTTAATTATTTTATTTAACTGTTACTAGTATAAAAGTTATAATATTGTCAATAAACAACCAAATATTTTATTTGTAATTGTATAATTTCATTATTAAATATAAATCTTACTAAAATCATATAATTAATACCTTGTTGCTTCAAAATTCGAGCGTAGGTGCTATACTTATAAAATGTCTGTCCTCACTGATATGCTTAAAAATAATCAGCAGTTTTGAGGTATTACATCAAACTATTGTAAAATTTTCTGTGAAAAATAAATTGGATTCTTTTTAAACACTGAAAAATGTATTTTCTTCTTCAGGTCATGGTTTGCAGATTTTTCTAATTCAGAAATAACAACGAAATGGGACGAAACTTTTATTTTTTATGTCCTGTAATCTGACAGTAGCGAAATTCTGATAAAAATTCTAAACAACAAACACTTTTGAAAACTTCTAAAGCAGTTAGATTTATTGACCAGTTTGTGCTACAAAATCATTTGCTTGATCTGCTTTTATGTTTTCAGACGAAAATTGAAGCAATTCCTTTCTTAGAAGCGGTTGAGCAGGAAAATATTTTGTTTTGCTTTTGTACTGATTCTGGTACAAAGTAATATATTAGACAAAAAAAAAGTTTTTTCTCTCTCTTTAAACCTTTTTTAAGATAAAATTGCAAACAGTATATCTTAAAAAATCAAACTTAGTTCGAAAAATGTTTAAATGAGTTAGTAATCGCATGGTTAAAAAAATTATGAATTAGGATGTGGAATATAAATTTGAAATGAAAATTTACGACCAACAATGAGTTGAAGAAACTCTAAAGAACAATAGAATTACATTTTTTGTCTATTTGTCTATTAAGAATTTAAGAAACGATAGTTATTTGAAACATTTTAGAGTTATAAAGAATTGATTCGGCTTGAGATACGGTTTCAAAACCTAATTGAAATTTCGTGATACTTATTATCCAACTTGTTTAGAATTAGAAAAAAAATCTCCCTTTTTAACTTAATAAATTTAGTCACCCCTATTAAGCTTCAAAAAATCAAGGAAATAATTGTGATGTTGTAAATATGTGAGCCACATTCGGTCTGTGTCATTTTTTACAGCTAGTCATTTAAGAATTATATAGTTCTTGTTCACATGTTCACCCACTAGTTTGGAAATTCAACAGGGTTTTTTTTAAATTCATATTCTTCTTTCATCGCCTGTCCAGCTTTCAAACTTCATCCCAATTAATACTTAATTATATAATCGAATTTTGACAAAAGAAAATCAATTTTTCCAAATTTTCAGATTACGTCAGTAATCTATATAAATAAAAATGAATGTTTGTTTGTATGTCTTTTATGCGGTGGCTTACTGCTCATCCGATTGAGATGAAACTTTGAACACTTATTACTTGCACTTGTTTGTTTCGGTTGAAGACGGAAAAACAAAAAAATATTTCCAACTCCAAAATCAAAAAAATAGAATTAATATTATTTACGCTTCTCCCTTATATATCATTTAGTTACAATGAATGTACTCATTTCCGATATGAAAATAAATATTATTCTTTCTATCATTCCTAATTAAACAAGACAGTTATTTTAAATCACAAACGATATTTTCAAAATTATTTCTTCTACTGCAGCAACGCGCCGGGTACCAGCTACTACGACATAAGCATCATCTGCATGTACAAAAATCACATTTTCGATTATATAATCAGAAGTTAGAAAATATAACCTCATTTTAATTATATAGTTTAATATTACTTCTTTACGCATTTATTTTTAAATGTGCAGTTTTAAGTTAGAAAATATAGTTAGAATATTATTATATTTGTTAATTATATATTTTAATATTACTTCTCTGCGCATTTATTTTTACAGTTTAGACAAGCCTTTATTTAATGGATGCCAGATTACAGATCCTAGGCCTTGGGCACAAAAATAAGAGATGCCGAACATTTAAGAATTAACGAATCCACTTAATGAGATTCGATCTCCTTGACCACTTTGTAGTTAGAGAGCCAACTGCCTCGAAGAGGATGTTAGTTTGGTTAATATGTCAGTGCTATGCTAAACATAGCATTCGGATACAACAAATCCTCTAGATCAGGTGTGGCGAATTTTTATGGATCAGCATGCCATTTTTTCTATAGAAATATTTAATGAGGTATAGACGTGCCGATAAATAATTTTGGCCTGTGATAATTGAGAGGATAGTAAAACTAAACACTAACAAGTCAAAACGCTTTATTTATTACTAAACACTACATTTGGTACCATATAGTAGTAAAGTTTCAGTCATACGTATAATTCAAACTAAATTAACATTAATATGATTTCTGTTGTTGCGGATTAGATGAGAAATAACTTATATTAGAATTGTAAGATGTTCAAAATGCATGCTGAAATGTAGTAACCTGCCAAGCGGTTTCTATGCGAGTCTTGTATGTTATTCATCTCTTAAAATGATTTGCAGACATAAATGAAAATATTTTTATAATAGCATGAACCAGTTTCTTCAAACAGTTAAATGTTTGAATAGAATTCCTTGTTTCCGAAATTTCGTTACTGGAATTTTTACTAATGTTGCTTGTTAGCTTTTCTGCTTCAACCAATTCCAATTTTTTCCTTGTTTCAATATATTTTTGAATTCATATTGAATAAGACTGGAAATCAATCAGTTGCTTTTCAAATTCTTCAGTTTGCATACAATCGAATTGGGAAAAATTCAGTTTATCAAATGAAAACTATACAAGCCGTTTCGATCAGCGGTGTGCCCAAAATATTACCTCACAGGCTTGCCATCTCTGCTCTACCTGCATCTCTTTCGGTGATGGCGTCTGATGGGCTGTACAGATGAAGGAGGATTCGAATTCCATCTTTCGCTTTAGAACATTCGACGTCCTGTTGTAGGAGCTAAAAAGTAGAGGTGCCAGATGATCGAATCAGATCTCCTTAGAATGCAATCTCCGTCTAGTTCTCTTTGAGTGCTTTGTGGAGTTGCAATTGCTTATTGACAATTTGTTGCTTGTGTGAAAATGATTTTTACTAGTTCTTTTTTTGTGTTGTCTTCGTTTGTGTTTGGTTACAAGTGTTTCTTTTAGAACAATGTCCCATCATCCGTTATTAAGCTTGACAGGGTTTTTCAACTCTTCGGAAAGTTTTTCCTCATCAATATTGCAGACGTATTTTAAAATATATGTATAGATTTATTGTACAAAATATAATAAAAATAAATTTATAATTTAAGTAAACGCAAATTAGATCTGAATTTAGAATGAAATAAAATTTAGAATCTGACCTAATTCTTAATCTTTCTTAATATGAAATTTGCCTTGACCTTTCATATATTATTAATCATTATTTAACGAAAAAATTTATAAGTAAATTGTTCCCCTCAAAGTGCGAAATCCACGATAATAATAATAATAAAAAAAATCCCCAATGGCTTAAATCCTATACAGAGCTAATTGTTTCATTTAGAGCTTCTAAATATGACACGTAGTTACTGTTTAGGTAATTAGTGTTCACTTTCAGAAAAAAGATTTTTCTTAATTTTAGTTAAATCTTTAATTAAAAATCTATCGAAATGTATGAATTTTTCTAAATAATGTCGAAGCAAAAAGCCCTTTTACAAAACTTAAAATTTTAAAAATTGCTTTTCAGTAATAGAAGTTTTATTTGCGAGCAATTTTTGTTTTATTTCATAAGAACTTGCAAATATTTTCAAATATATTATTTTGGCATATTTCAGGACAAAAATTGCAGAGTGCAAACACCAGGCAGGAAATTTAAAAATCCATAAATGTCTGCATCTTGCAGAATCTACAGTCAAAAAGTCGGTGTCAGTTCTTTATTTCAAAGCTCAAATATAACAATCAATCTCGATTGATCCGGAAGCACATCGCACTTCCGGTTACAAAATAATCTAACCAATAATGTTACTCCCATGGGACCGACATATATAATTTGAATCTCTAACATACTTTGAAGTGTTTTTCTCTGTTTCAAGTATTTTTAGCTTCTGCGTAACGGAAACATTACATTGCAATGATATTTAACACATTTTTGTATGCATAATACCTTTGCCCTTTAATTAAGATTAAATATTTTAAAAATAGCATTAAAATGATTAAAACTTAAAATGTCTTCATGTTAGATATTTTGGAATAATTCTTTAAATTTTTATACTTTTTATATAGAGCTGTATGACATTATAAAAGGACAGCATTTGAAAAAACGTCCTACTTCGAGCATTTTATTTTTATTCTCATTTTTCCCTAACCTTTTCTTATCTATAGTGATCTAAAAAGAATTATTTTTAGAATCTGGCCATAAGCGCAGCAGTATCAGATTAACTATCGCCATGACAGCAGTTTGACAACTTGACAAGAGTTGCTGGACAGCATTAAATATGTGACGAAAATTAAGTTCGCCATTTTCTAACAAATAACATTATTTCGTGGATGGTTCAAAAGATCGAAAGCAAAGTATATTTTTTTCTGAAAAGCCTCTGCTCTGGAAAAAATACTGATAAAATCCCAAATTCTTTCAATGCCAGGTAGAAATCAAGAAGTAAAATGTAAATTTTTGCATGAAAATAAATATTGTGTATATTAATTTAAATATACTTTTTAATTATTTTTTAATGTTTCGAATGACAGATTTTTTATTGTATAAAGGATTTCTAGTATTATCTCTGAAAACCTTCATATGGTATCCATGGTAGCATATTGAAAAAACTGAATTCTATTTAATAACAAATACGAAAGAAAAAATTAAATTTTTAAAGTTAATTTTCTTAGGAAATTGAATTGTCTATTTTGTGATGATATCTGATGTATTCAATTTTTATCTGCATTTATTTTTATGTAAATTGAAACGTGATTAATTTAGTTGCTTCGAACAATAACATTTATTTTTTCTCCATATTATGAAATTATCATCAAAAACATTCAGCTACGTTCGTGATCAAATTTTATTCTTTAATTTATTGTATTTTAAAAATGTCAAGCATTAGTTAATAAGCAGCATAATAATATTTCTACGACAAAAATTTTATTCTATCCAAAGTATTAATGGTTTACGTTTTCATCGAAATCTGCAATAGATTTGTTGCCCTTTTAAAAGGAGAATTAATAATTTTATTCGATAATAACAAATGGTACAAATACAGATTCATCCCTTTTATCTTAGAAGAATTGAAAACATCGTTTTGGTTATTTAAAAAGTCAAATAGGAGATCAGGAATTACAACAGAGATATGTGACAATGAGAAGGTTACAGCATAGGGATTAGAAGATTATGAAAAAAAATGATGTTGAATGTTGACAGTGTTGAAAGGAGTGAGTTACGGTTATAATAACAGGTTTTGATCTTCTGAAGATGAGAACTCGTTCGAATGAATTCTACTAAATCTGTTTGAGAATGAGTTTAAAAGAATGATTTATATTTCAAATTGATAATACAATTGTTTTTTGAAGGATTGGCGGAAAAAATTAACTGAAAACTTTTTTAAATGCACGCTGATCACAATCCATAAAAACATTTTATTCAGCGTTGATACTATCAATGCCGACTTTAATTTTTTTAACTGCTAATTCAACTGTGAAAATAATTTTTAAAGGGGAATTACTTGAGAAGAAGATTTCAGAAATTCATAATTTAAGTTCAAGTTTTGACAAAAACTTTTAACTTATATATAAGTAAAATAAAATTATAAATATTTTATGTAAATTTACAATATTTTATCATAGTGAATGGCCAGTTAGTAACATAATAAATTTTCAATTTGCATCATAATAAAGAAAAATAACACAATGTAGTAATGGATTATATGAAATACAATAATGGATATAAAATGTATAACACAATTAATAAACAAAATTTCAACATTACGTGTATGATGAAACGTAATGCAATAATGAATGGACAATGAAATGTAATAAATAGATGGCCAGTTTGTTACACAATAATTAATTGATAATATACAACAAGATAATCATATGCAATGAAATATTTTTGTGTTATAAATGAAAGATTAGCAGTAGATATCATTCAATTTTAATAAATAATCTTTTTTAGCAGTCACATATCCAAATTAAATCAGATAAATTCTATATTTCAGACCAAACTTGTTTAGATGTATGAAGCTGTTATGACATCATTCAAGGGCCTGTCGAATTTTCTTCTAAGCGATTGACCCTTTGTTAAAGAGTCATCAGTTTGAGCACGTGAATCTTAAATAAATTCCATTAAGTAGCAGAAACCTATTTAACTTATCCATTTTTAAAAACATTGTGGTCCTGACATCAGTATTTAGAATAAATTATTAATCTTATATATTTAAACCAGCGATTCTTGTACAAGTTTCTTTATTTCCTGTATATGCAATGTTTTTTTATTTCCTGTATAT
>JAPMOQ010038536.1:0-10639 GCA_026543055.1 Argiope trifasciata
AGGTAAAAAAAAGAACCCGACGGATTTTTATAGGAAATCCGTAACAAAATTTGGTGTCAGAAGTGGGATAGTGGTCAACAGTGTATGGTGCTGACGACATCCCAAGAAAAATATGGCCGAATCAGAAAACGACAAGTTTGAAATGCTTTTTGCATTGATGCAAGAAATAAAAGCCGAACAAGAAGAAATGACGAGGGAATTAAAGAAAGAAATTTCGTCATGGAAGGAAATTGTAGAAGATAAAGGTAATAAAAATGAAGACGTGCAAGATGGCAAAGAAGAAACTAAAGGTAGCGGTGAGAGCCAAGTGGAGGAAGAAAAGGCCGAAGATCAAATGAAGACTGATCTCATCGAAAAGGAGCTAAGAAATTCTGAGGAAGAACTGGAGTTCAATGCGGAGAGGCATAAACAGGGAGATTATCAAGTAACTGCGGAATTGAATCAGTCTTCTCCAAAGGATTCCCCTGAAGTGGAATCGAAAGCTCATGTGCTTGTGGAAGGAGAAGATGAACTCTCTTTGGACGGGTCTGGCAGTGGTGACCCGTGCTCTATGCTTACGACTGTAGCAGCTGATGCGATTCGATCTGAAATGAATTCGTCTCAGAGGTTGACGGGACAACATCTTTGCAAGCTTCTTAGTAGCTCCTTACAGAGTGACACGGATGATGACTACGTAGCTGGAATCGCTAATCCTTGTAATTTCGGCCTATATTTCCTTCAAGAATCGGATCCTATTGTGGAGTTTCCAAGGAATAACATACAAAGGAGAGTTAGCGAATCCTCTGCTTGTCCGGTCAAGATACATCGTAGAAGAATCCTTCCAGCAAAAGCAGGAGTTCCCTTCAGAAGATCCTGTGTGAAGAACTGGGGAAAGTTCTCGAGAGTCGAGAAAGAGTCGGAAATATGTAGACCTATTCCTATGAGAACTTTTTCGACGAAGAAGAAACCCTGGCTTTCAAATGGACTCTCGAAGGCCTTACTGCAGCATTCTGATTCTCGGTTGGTTCGATGGAGAAAGATCAAAATCACCAAACGACAATCCTGGAGGGAATTCGTCCTAGTAAATTCCGATAGGATACCGTGTTTAGCTCCATGGGACATCTTACATTTCAAAGAGCGAAACCAGGTCTGGATGTACAATCTGAAACGGAGAAGAAGACTTAGATCAATATCAATGTGAAGATTTGGACGGATCTTTAGTTGTCGCCAATCGAAAGAGGATGTCATCAACGAAAGTGTGAAGTCACACAACGCCAGAATGAAGATTGTTTACATCAGCCGGTGGATTGAACTGGGACTGCCGGGACGTCAGTCTTTGAAGAGGGGAGCAATGTTACGAACGTGTGGTTTTGCTTTCCCGCTATAATACTGTCATCGTAAGGAAGAGAGTTTTACAGTAATGTGTATTGAATAGTGAGTGGGTGTGACGTCAGAGGTCCCAAGGCTTGGCGACAAACTTTGCGACCATTTGGTGACTTGGCGACGAATTTGGCGACTTTGGCGACAAAATGGAAAGTACCTGAAACATCGAGAATTTTCCCGATCCGTCCACTAGGAGCCGAGATCCAGCTAGAAAGCTCCTGATTGGTCCAGAAGATGTTAGCCCCGCCTACTACAGGTATATTTAAGGAAGAGGGCTCCAGTGGGAAGTGAGAGTGAATCAATCGAGTCGGATAAAGTCGAAGCGAAGCAGCGGAGAAAAGGGAAAGGAGATCTGAGGAAGAATCCAGTGGAGTCAAGCCGAAGTGCGGCAGTGGAGATAAGCCGAAGCTGTACGGCCTGGTGTTCAACGAAGACAAATAGCGCTGTGGAGTTTATTGAGAAGACCTAAGAGATAGAGGTCTTGAACTGTGGAGTCCTGAACGGAGGACTGCTAATATCTGTGTGGCATATACTGACGAAGCCTGCGTCGTGTGTCGTAGCACATTGTGCCGTCGTCGGGAACGGAGCTGTCCCAAACTAAGGAGTAGTCCCGTTGTGCGAAGTAGTAAGTCGACAGCAGAGGCAAGAAGAGACAAAGGAATAGATCAGCCTGTTCTGGAGAGACCCAGGAGGTGTAAAGCGAATCCCTTAAAGATTCCCTCTCCGGCTGAATCCTGTCTAGCCGCTCTGTGGACATTGTCACTGCAGAATTTCTGCCTGTGGACTACTATCTGCAGTGTGCTGTCCTGTGTGTACGTCTCGGCTGTAAATAGCTATCTCCTGTACATATTTGTGTTGTGAATATTTGTCGTCTGTGTCCTGTCCTCGTCCTGTAAATAAACGTCTGTGTTGTGTTCGTCAACTAAAGGACTGATCATTGTCATTGTGTGCATCATCTAACACCATACACAACCACTATATACTACGAGGTAAAAAAAAGAACCCGACGGATTTTTATAGGAAATCCGTAACAATATATATTGTCGAGTGCAGCTCTAGGTCTTTTCCTAGAGCTACTTACAGCAGGATCGTATGCAGGTTGTATTAATAACTTGTTACGAATCTGGGGCAGTTTGTTGAAGAACTTCAACGACGTTCTTCTGATAAATTCCGAAACAGGTTCAGTTTTGAGGTCGTGGTGTAGAATTTTTCTCCTGACGTACCAGGGAGCGTTCGCTATCCTACTCAGGTGACGATTTTGGAAAACTTGCAACCTCTTAATGTTGGTAACATTTGTGGCCCCCCAGATTTGGGAGCCGTACATCAGTATTGGTTTTAAAATTCCTTTGTAGAGCAGAAGCTTGAGCCTAATCGAGAGCTTACTGGAAATTAAGCTATTGAGTTTTTTACTCATACCTGTTGCTTTGTTGAGGGCGGATTTAATATGACTATTAAAGCTTAAGTTTGCGTCTAAAACTAACCCTAAGTATTTGTATTCATTTACAAAGGGGACGGGCTGGCCGAATATTTGGATTGGTGTTAGATCAGGCATTTTAATCTTTTTGGTAAACAGGAGGCACGCGCATTTAGTCGGATTGACTTTTCTTTTCCAGCCGATGAGCCAGCACTGTAAGAGAGACATTTGTGTTTGTAATTGTTTCATGACAATGTTTGGGTCCCTATGCTGTGTTAGAATGGCGGTATCGTCTGCAAAAATTGCTAAGTGACAATTAAGTACTCTCGGTAGGTCATTGACGTAAATATTAAAAAGAGTTGGAGAGAGCAAACTCCCTTGCGCGCAGCCGCTCAGGATTGGTCTGGGGGAAGAAAATATTTCGTTTACTCGTACTCTAAAATTACGCGAGGTTAGGTACGAGCGTAAAATTTTGACAAATTGCGCCGAAAAATCAAGCCGCATGCACTTGAATAAGAGCCCTTCGTGCCAAATTTTATCAAAGGCTTTGGCTACGTCCAGAAAACACTCTGCGTATTTTATCTCAGAGACAGTCTCCGCCTCCTCTTCCTCAGTGGCTACTGGTCCTCTCTTCCGGCCAATCATGTCCAGCAAAAGGACATGATTGGCCGGAAGTGGAAGTCTGTCGTGGGAAGGTAATTAAGGCGAGCCGAAAAATCTGGAATATGGGGTCCGCTTACAATAGGGAAATTTGGCATCCAGATGTTTGGATGTTTTATTGTCTCTGAATTCACTATCACTACCTTCTGGACGAGGAATTTCCACTTGTGTTCTTTCAGCTATAGATGCCTCAGGTCTCGAAAGGAGACCATCTGCTACATCTGGTTATCTCAAGGTGTCTAGCAAACACAAAGGAACACAGATGGCGGAAATATTTTATTACTAAAGGGGGACGGGGAATGTTACAATATAATTGAATTGAACGATTTATTTAAACCCCTATACAGGCCTGTAACAGTAGAGATTTTGCGAGTCTTACCAAGAAATCATACCTTAGTTTAATAATAATAAACAGAAAGTGAAAAAAAGAAAAACTAACTAACTAAATAGCAATTTAAAGAATACAGTGGGACATGTTTTTGACGCATAAATTATCTGATAGTTGTTTCCAAAACTTTCCGTTTTTGGCCAAATTTGGTAAATTTCTTTAAAATCTTTCCAGTTTTCAAAGCTTTATATCTGGATAAAGGTAAGATTTCCAGTCTTGTAAAATAAAGCAAATAATTTATGGTTTCTGGTTACTGGTTTGCCTTTTTGGTTACTAAAACTCCAGGCACGGAGAAATGGTTTCCTGGTTAGAATTTAACTTTTGAGTATTTCTTTTGAAAATTTACATAGGTGACGTTCTTATTTTACAGCAGTTATATGAATCAATATTTTTATTCATCATTAAATATTTAATTGAAATTATAAAGAGTATATCATTAATGAATGAATACTCTTCCTAAAAATGTTTATTTACAGCTCTTTAAAAGATAATGCTTCTTTAACAGAAAAAATTACTGTCCACCTCCTCCGGTGTTTTGTAATCACTTTCACAACAAAAGGTTAATTAATATTTCCAACTCGCAATCATTATTAAAAATTTTTAATGCTTTTTAAATTTCTAAACATAGCTGCAATTCTAGAGAAATTTCAAAAGTAGTATAGAATTTTATTTTGCTTCAAATTACACAAAGCAGAACTGAGTGAATATTTTAATCTTTTGATGTCTTGGGCTCATTTCCCTTCGATATCAAAATGTCTTACACAATTTTTGAAATCCTGTATCCTATTCCTGTATCCTTTTTTTAAAACTCAGAAATGATTACTTCTTATTTTTCTTCAGAAAAAATTATATTTTATGCAGTCAGTTGCCAGAATGCACTATCGATCTGTTTTAAAAAAAAAATCTTGTTGTAAAAAAAAAAGAGTCGAAAGTAAAATAAAATTTAAGATTAGAAATTTTTTCTTTAAGCAGATGAAGATTCTTATAAATATCCATTTATTGAAACTTCTTTAGAACTTGTTCGAAGTACATTAATTTTCATTTCTACAGAATTAATATGGAAGACTGATTTATAAAAATTGGTATAAGAGATTGTAAAATATATAGAAGCACAATATTGAAAAGTTCTATTTTGCTGTATCTCTTATCTCTTTTCTTTATCTCTCATTGTCAAGAAATTTTTGCCAGTTATTTAAATTAGATAATACGTTATTTACTTTGTCGTTTTTTTCTACAAAATTACATTTTTTAAAAAAAATTAGTATTCTAAATGTTAGAAAACATTTCTGATTTTTATAAACCGCTAGAATTTTGTTTCTAAATCCATTTTGGAGGGAATTGGAATTATATCATTTCTATCTTTCCATTGATATACGTTTTATGATATTTTACATGTTTAGAGAATATCTATCTTAACCTATCAACAAACTTTAAAGTAAATTATTTCCTAAACCTCCAAACTAGAAGATTTTTGCTTAATATTTCATTTTAACCAAACCAAAATGCACTCTCCCCCGTTTTACAAAAATAGTTTTGCTACTTAATTTTCATATTTTGATTTCCTAAGTGTGTTTATTTTCAATCTTTTTAATGTAATTACTAAATACAACTATTTTCGAATTTTTTTCAGACAAATGTATACAAATTCCAAACAAAGAAGAAAAAAAAATTTATTATGAACAAAGATATTTCCTTACATTTTGAAATAGAGAGTAATTTACTTTCATTTTACTAATATAATTAATAAAAACAATTGATGAAAGCCCACAAAATACCTAATAAATATATGACGCAACTGCAAATATTTTTGTTCAACTGAAGTTCAATCTATTTTAATTGCTTCATTGTTGCACGTCAAGTGATTTTCAATGTCACGTGATTTTCTTCAATAGTTGAACGCTATGGATTATAATTAATATCTGCGTTGATTGTATTAAAAAAAGTGACAATATCAGGATAGTTTGAATATACACTGAAGTGACAAAAGTCATGAGATGACTGTTAATATCGTGTCGGTCCTGTTTTTGCCCGGCGAAGTGCAACAACTCGACATGTCATGGAGTCCACAAGTCATTTGAAGTCCTCTGCAGGAATATAGAGCAATGCTGTCTGTATAGACGTCCATAATTGTGAAAGTGTGGATGGTGCAGGAGTTTGGGCACGAACGGACCTTTCGATGATGTCCCATAAATGCTCGACGGGATTCATATCGGGCGATCTAGGTGGCCAGATCATGCGATGGAATTGTCCGGAATGTTCTTCAAACCAACCGCGAACAGTTCTGGCCCGGTGAAAGGGCGCATTGTCATCCATAAAAATCCCATCGTTGTGTGGGTACGTGAAGTCCATGAATGGCTGCAAGTGATCTGCAAGCAGCTGAACATAACCATTTCTAGTCAATGATCGGTACAGTTGCACCAGAGGACCGAGTCCATGCCATGTAAAAACAGCCCACACCATTATGCACCACCACCAGCTTGAACAGTGCCTTGCTGACAGTTTGGGTCCATGGCTTCGTGGGGTTTGCGCCACACTCGAACTCTACCATCAGCTCGTAACAACTGAAATCGTGACTCATCTGACCACGCCACGGTTTTCCACTGGTCTAGAGACCAGTCGATATGCTCACGAGCCCAGGAGAGTCGCTGCAGGCAATGTCGTGCTGTCAGTAAAGGCACTCGAGTCGGTCTTCTGCTGTCATAGCCCAAGGAAGACAAATTTCGCCACACAGTCCTATCGGACACGTCCCTCGTACGTCCCACATTGATTCCTGCAGTTATTTGACGAAGTGTTGCGTGTCTATTAACATTGACCATTCTACACAGACGTCGGCGGTCTCGGTCGTTATGTGCAGGTGGTTCCCCACTGCACTGTCCATGATGGGATGTGATGCCTGAAATTTCATACTCTCGGCACACTCTTGATACTGTGGATCTCGGAATGTTGAATTCACTAACGATATCCGCAATGGAACGACCCATGCGTCTAGCTCCTACTAACATTCCACGTTCAAAGTCTGTTAATTCTCGTCGTGCCACCATAAATCACGAAAAACCTGTTCACATGAATAACTTGAACACAAATGAAAGCTCTGGAAAACGAACTGCGCATTTATACTTTTTCGCTGCGATACTACTGCCATCTGTATATTTGCATATTGCTATCCCATGACTTTTGTCACTTCAGTGTATAATACCATAATAACTGTGTTTCTTATAGCATTGTTATGCTCAGGTATTTGATTGTATTAGAATGATTCATATAACAATGAATATAATAGATGTAAAGCTATAAAAATAATTTGAATTTAATTATTGCCAATATTCATTGCTTAAATATATTTGTTTGATGTAAATGTGAGCATAAGCCATTTAATTGGAAGCAAACTCAGCTAATACTCTTGGCGAAATTGTCGTCAAAGGCAGTTACTTCTTCACATAATTGAAATTTTTGAAAGTAGCAAAAAGGAATATAAACAAGACGTATCGTTCTGAATCGGAAGTTTTTATAATTATCCGTTTCCTAATTTTACAAGCAATGGCTTAGTTAATACATGTTTGGCGTTAAATTATAATGCTAATCTTATTAATGAAGAATCTGTTTGAAAAATTAGTTTCAATTTTTTATTATAGCATTACCACTTATGTAATTTAATAAACTAAATATTTTTCTTTGTAAGAGTATTTTTTATTCGATAATCGCATTTGATTTCTATTTACTTATGTATTTTGCAAAGATTTAGAAATGATATGCACCGAATAAAATGAAGCAGAATTTTTTTTTCGATTAATAACAAGTATACTTTATTCAACAGACAGTTTAAAAAACTTTTAAAAAAATAGTTAATGAAATAACGTCTTTCAATACATTAATGTTGTCTTGTAAATTCATTTTATCATAGTTATTAACTGAAATTTTTTTTTGTTATAATTCTTATCCTAAGCAGAGGGGGAAAAACTTTGGATTTGTTTTTCATTTTGACTGGTTATTTTTTTTTTCGAATAAGGAGTTAAAAAACTTTCTGCAAGTTAATTAAATCACAACAATTTTGTAGCTTCTTCACAAGATTTGTTTTACCTTTTGAAGTAGCAGAAATTAAATGTCTGTTTATTTTCTTCCTATTAAATTTATTGATACAAATATTGTTTTAGCTAAAAAGTCAATGCAATTACTTCACTTTTATTTACAACTGTGAACAAATTACTTATTGTAACCAATACCTCATGCAAAAGTTTTTTTAATATTTTTTTTATAGAAAAATATTTTAGAATGAAACAAGAATAGAATGAAAAATAAAATAGCTCATTTACTTTTTAACATAGATCTTTCAAAATAAATCTTGAGTGCAACTTATAATATACCATCTAATTAAAACAATCATTTATTTGTTAATATAATTAACAAATAATAAAAAATTAATGCAATTATTTTCTACTTTTTAAACTTGGGTTTCTAAATTACTATTTTTGTTACGGCATCTTGAAATCAAATAGATCACAAATTTACTATCTAAGGCGCATATGAAATTTTTTTGTGTAGTAATTTTTTTATTAAAAAAACTAACTAAAAATAATTATGTTCTTAGCATTGTAAAATACAATATTGGCTTAAAAACCCATAATATTTTATAGTTTTGGGAACATTAAAACTATAAAATATCAGAAAGTGAATGAAAAATAGATCACTAAATTTTATTTTTAGAATTATTCTGCAATCGAAGTAAAAATGCTTTAAGGTATCCGACTACATTAGAAGGAAAAATTTTGAAAAATTGCTTTCGAATTTTTCAAAAACTATTTATGGACTTTAGATGTATATTCAATTATAAATACTATAAATGCAAAAAAAATATTTGAAATTTTAATATATTTTGAGAAATATGAAAATGTGTTGATAATTTTAATGTATTTTAACCAAAATAGATAACACTCTAAAGAAAATTGCAACCCTGCAATCCTATTTTTCTTTGCACACAAGTTATCTATTCTTATAATAAAGCTCAATGTGTGTGTGTGTTGGCGCTCTACAGGTCAGACCGTTGGACCTACAGCTACCAAATTTGGTACATGTGTACCTTGGAGGTCGGGAATGTGCACCTCGAAGCCCTTTTTTGAATTTTTAGTTAGAATTTGGATTAATTAAAATTTAAGCGAAATTTCGACGTTTTTCCGCTATAATTTCCGAAAATATTATTGCACAAACATGATTTTTATATCAATTTAAAGATAAAAAAATTAGCCTTCTAATGGTATCAGTGTTTTAATGTATAACTTCAGCTTCTATTTTTAATGAATTGTTAAAGAAATATTTTAACCATGTTTTTTTAGCACATGACTGGATAAAATAAAAGAATGCCGGAAGTTCAAATAAAAAAAATTATCATCGCAAATAAATCTAAAGCAATACAACTTTCAGCACGTGACTGGATAAAATAAAAAAAACATAAAATGTGATATTTTCTTAAAAAAATAAATGCAAAGCTAAGGTTTCTTTAATCGTTTGCAGTATCTAAATCATTTATTCCATAAATCATCTTTATTTATAGTAAACCTGATTGAATTTAGACAGGATATGCATTGAAATCCCGACTTAATGGCATATTTATGTAATCGTTTGCAATATCTGTATCATTAATTTAATACTTTTTTTCCCTTTCTCGCTTTCTTTAAAAAACACATTTAATATTTTGGCAACATCATCGAAATTTTTTTTAACATTTTGGAAGCATAACCGATGGTAAAAACTGGCTGATTTATAAAATTAAAGAATATTATTAGGAAAAGGTGTACTTTTAGAACTTTCCGTCCATCATCTTAAAGAAAATATTAATTTCAGGTCAATCAATGCCCGGAATTACTTTAAGGCTAATGAATATGTGATTTAATTGAAAATTTTAGAACGCTTTACACATGGCGATCCATCTGGTCGCCAAAGGCGGCTAGTATAATATAATAATAAATGAAATAAAAAAATATTTTCAGATGCAAAGAAGTTGTGTACCCACAACTTCTTTGCATCTGAAAATACACATATACACATATTTATGCATTTTCTAAATTAAATCAGAACTTAATTTTTCTAAAAACACCTATAAGTGAAAAAGTATTTCACCAACAATAAAAATTTTTGTTCATTTCATTGCTCATATTATTTAAAACATTCTCTAAACTTTTTATGTAAATACCTCTATTAGTTTTTCAGATATCATGTCAACGGTGTAGAATTTTTATGAAAATTAAAGTTTTGAGAAAATTGAAGACACATTTTGTTGTAAAATATGTGATCCTGGATAATAATTCAGTCCTTTCTTTTCCTAGAAAAGATAAGCTGTTTTGGAAAAAGTGAAGTCTGAATAACAAGAAATAATAATAATAATAAATTGTCAATGTGTTATATAACCAATATTTTTAACGTAGTCCTATACCTTAAATGCCTTATTATAAATAAATCGTAATCGCAATGTATAAAACTGATACGTATTTATGAATATAATTGAATGCATATTATAAATTAAGAAACAGAATGTATGCATTTTTATCTACAACTGAATACATGTTAATAATAATAAAAAATATGCATATATATGCATGCAACTATATTTTAAGACGCAGATAACTCATCGAGGCTCATAATTTCTAATCAAATAAATATTTTTCGACCATTTTATAATTGCTTTATCAGTAAAATATTTTTAAAGCTCTAATTTTAATAGATATACGAATCTTATAATTTTAGCAGCGAGCGTTATGGGCGTTTTCTGAATGATTCTGAACGTTTCATACTTAAAGTAGATATTGTTTTGAACATTGGCAGAT
>JAPMOQ010038538.1:22195-48026 GCA_026543055.1 Argiope trifasciata
TATATATATATATATATAGATATAGATATATATATATATATATATATACAGAGAGAGAGAGAGAGCATGGGCGTCACCAGAATATTATATGAAATTATTTAAGGACAGGGCTTTTCTTGGACATGGTGGACATGGAAGAAATTGAATTTTTATATAAATCTTTTAAGATTTCTTAATCCATTTTCTGGGCTCTGTGCCTAAATAAAAGGGCTTCGAAATGTTATATTTAAAACTATTCAATAAACCATACATTTATATCGGTGCTTGTTCTTGAGATCTGAAATTTGCTTCTTAGAATAATTCGATTTCATTGAATATGCACTCATATTTGTACAAACATACATTTGATTTAGTTGAGTTTGTGTGTATTTGTGTATTTTACCAGTTTGGAAAAAACCCATCTGACTTAGTGTTACTGACTTGAGTACAAATAAAATTAAAAGGTGTGCTGCAAAAAGGAAGTAGCTCCATGTATTCAAATTTGCAGAAACTAATGAAAAAAACTTGGGGAAATTCTAAATTCCATTGAGATTGGCAACTCCATCCCTTGAGAAACGCAAGAATTAAGATTGGAACTATCTTTTTATTGACCAAAGAAAATGGATTTCTGGTGATTTTCCGTTAAATGGGAGCGAGATGTCAACAGTGGGAACCAAACGCCAGTCAAATTGCCAAGCGAAGCGAAGGAGATAACAAATGTCGTCAATATGAGCAAAACGCGAAGAAAGTCCAGCAAGTGTAACCAAGTGAAATTTGACGTAATTCTGCCTTTTTGTCGATTTTCAACTTTTTTCGACTAACGATTAGTTGATAACTTTTAGCGATTTTTTCGTTGCTCCGTATAATAAAAAAGAATCAGATTTTTTTTTACCACATATAACTCTAAATTCAAACAAACTGGAGCTACATTTTTCATAGCAAACCTTTTTTGCAGACCATTACAATGTGCAATGATGAATTTTTTAAAAATATTTTATTTATAAATTAAAGGAGCTTTTGACTTGAACCTATCTTAAGGTTTTATAATAGTATTGTACTAAATTGATTTTCACAGCATCTTAACATTAGAAAAAATGTAATAAAACATTTTACTAACAAAAATATGTTTCTTGAAGTCGTGTATTTTTTTTAGATGTTTCAAATTTTTTTCCACTATTTTTTGTTGAATTAAAATTTATAACAGTGTCTTTGTTCGAAAAAATATTTAACTGCCTGATTTTAGTGCTAAAATTTAAGGAAGAAAGATTCTGATTATTATCCGTGTAGCTTACAGAAATCGAAAATTAGTTTTTAATAACTTGAAAATAGATCATAAACACTTTTCAATAGCACTATGATGTCACGAGATTTTACTCTATTTAAATCGATAAAATATACTATTCTAAATAGACAGAATTGGTGTAATGCTGTTAATGATGATGTTTTTGCATAAAATTATAATAAAATTAAAATAATTTTATGCACAGTTTGATGCATAAAATTATTTTGTTAATGGCATTTTTTAAAACTTTAACCAGTTAGTCGCCAAAGGCTGTTAGTATTAAAAGAAAGTACATACGTGACATGAAATAGAGGCTCTACTTTTAGCTATTACCTTGCCATAAGGTAGGCTGACGGCGTACAGATAGAAGTTTGTAAAATTTGGCATATATATAGTTTGAATTCAAAATCCATAATCACAGACACATGAACTATAATCATGGCCTTGACCATCTGAAATCAATTCTTTTAAAATTTTAATTAAAAAAAATTACTTTCAATTTTTAGGATTTCCATAAATCTGAAAAAATATTATTGCACACATTTATGCTATTGTATTTTGCACCATACTAAAATTGGATTTTTTTGTAATCAGTATTTTTAATTATCTGATGTAATCATCATGAAAAATTATTAAAATTTTGATGCGTTTAAAACGGATATTTTTATATTGTTTTTATACCTTGTCGGCCAGAGCTACTCTTCGGTACAAGAGTGTTTCAGGTTCGAGACCCGATTCCACCTAAGAACGGTCGAGTCTGTTGCACATTAAATCCTTCAGGCTAAACGCCCTCCCGCTAGTGTGGTGTGGTTTGGAAGGGGGGGGGGAGTGCCTGTTCAAAAGTCGTCTTCATCATCTGACTGAGATTCAAAATTAAGAGGTCCGTCCCAAAATAGCTCTAGTGTTGCCTACAACGAGACGTTAATATAATTAAACTATATAATTTTTAAATATATATATATATATATATATATATATATATATATATATATATATAATATTTGATTTTTGCAATGAAATACAAACAATTTTGTACCATCAAATATTAAGAGGCTTGTTTTATATCGTTATTAAAAGCTAAGGAATAAAGCTTCCATTTATTAACTACTCAGTTTAAAGAAAGGATCGGAAAGTCAAATAACGTTACCGGAAAAAACAATGTACAGTTTGAAATATCTTATTCAGATATAATTAAGTTTTAAAAGACATAATCCTATAGTTAAACTCCTGTTCACTTAGAAAGTTCATGCTAATTATTAGAATAGATATAAATCTTATTGAGGAAATCCTGAATATCCCCTTAACCTTTTAACAAGTAATGACGTCTGGGTGACGTCACTTTTCCCATGTAACATGGGAGACTTTGATGATTCTGAGACTTCAAGATTATATTCAGCGGATACTGTAAATCCTGCACTGATTTTACTCTGTTCTGAATGTTCAGGGTTTCCCCTACTTTCAATAGATACCTTTCAGTAATAAACAGAAAGATTTTTTAAAAAAATAATTCATGATACAGGAAGACTATGTAAAAAGAATGCGGGTGTAAAAATAATTCCTGTTACAGAAGGACTCTAAAAAGGATCCGTGTGTAAAAAAATAATGCCCGTTACAGAAACACTCTGTAAAAACATATGCGTGTTTAAAAATAATTAGTGTTACAGAAAAACTCTGTAAAAACAGATTCGTGTGCAAAAAATAATACGTATTACAGAAAAAGTCTGTACAAAAGATGCGTGTGTAGAAATAATTTGTGTTACAGAATGACTTGCTAAAAATGAGTGTGTAAAAGATAATGTGAAGTTTAAAATAATAATTTAAATAACTATGATAATTTCAATTTGTCACCTTGATTTGGAAAGCAATTAAAATTTCAATATAATTAACAGTTAGGTTTTAAAATTCCAGAATTTTATACTCCATATATACAAGAGAAAATGTTATAATAGTGAAGGAATTGAAATTGATCCGTTTAAGTAAGCATTTTATTCGAAAAGAAATGGAAATATATAAATTTCATGAAACCTTTTTATGACAAGCAATCGAAACATGAAAGCTAACATATCTCAGGGCAAGTCCATTATTTATTTGTCATAAATGGTTTGAAAAATCCGAAAGCTGATAAACTCAATAGGTAAAAAGGAGTCCATGCATTTATGTTAGGTTTTTCTGTATAAAAATTTGAATTCAAGAAACCTGCGTTTTTCAATGCGCGCATCGAATGATGCATTGCATTCGAAAAAAAAATTGAATGTTCCAATTTGAAAGAGGTTTTCTTCCCCCCCTTTTTTTTAGAAATGGATCTTTATTCTTTAACTTTTCTTTGGAGGAATTTTCTTCATTTTTTATTTGATTTTTCAATTTTTTATTCAGAAATAGTAGTTGGAGTTGCTGCATTCAAATGAAAGATTCTTAAATTTTTCCTTCCAAGAAATGCATTAGTGAAAATGTAAACAATTTTATATCCTGTTATAAATTTATACATTTCTTCTTCCTAGCAACAAAAGCAAGAAATCAAATCAATTATTATAATTCAACTATTTAATCTGACATATTTTTATGAAGTATTTGATATATATATATATATATATATATATACATCTATACATAACATAACGCCATCCTGTGGCCCCCAACTGCCTATAACATTAAGTTATCTAACCGGTTGGAAGGACACAGATTGGAAGGAAAGAATATATTTAAATTTTGCTGAACATTTTCATCCGCAGATCGTAATTTAGAACTGGATCACAGAGCGATCATTTGTGAACCAGTATCTTCGGTGGTATTATTCTCGACAAGGAGGACTTTGTGACCAGGATAATTTCATATGGGCATCAGTCACCACCACAAATGAAGATCTTCGGCAAGTGGGGTTCGAACTCTCTCTTCAACTGATGCGAGCCCAACACCCTATCAACAAGGCTATCCCGGTTTGATGACTCTTCACTTCTAATTAACATCTATAATCGACAACATCACAGATATATGCATGCGCTCTATTATTTTTAGGGAAAGGAAATCGTATTCCATATTGAGGGTAATTTTCTTATATCAAACTGACCTATCTGATTTGTTCATTTCATACATCCAGTAATTTTTTAACTGTCTGGTAATTTTTTTATGTTGTTTTATACCTGGCTATGTGTTGTATATTGTAGGTCAGTTTCTTTAAACTCTACATGTAGCTTATTTAATTCTATATATAATACGTAGTCATGTTAGTGATTCTTTCTTAGTTTTTGTAAGCATGATATAAGTAATCACATAGTAAATGCACATTTCGGAGATATACAATTATAACACTGTTACGGATCTGTAATTTTGCTTCCTCGTTTGAATAATGCCATCGTAATGAAATTTACATTTATCTGTATTGACCGGTGCCCGAGTGTCACATCAGAGATCCCAGAACTTGGTAAACTTTGTCGACGAATTCGGTAGCTTTGGCGACAAAAAGGATAATATCCGAAACATGGAGAATTTTCCCGATTTGTCAATTAGGAGCCAAATACGTTCAGATTTTATATACGCCTTCCTCTGCTTTATAAGGCCAGCGATCCTGAAGAGTGGTCTGGTGTGGTGACCAATCCAGAAGAGGTAAATTAAGAGGTCTTGAATAAAAGTCCTGAATGGAGGAGTCGCCAAAAATATATCGACGTAACGGAGGAATGCTTCTGTCGAAGCCTATTGTGTGTGTCGATCTTGAACTAGGTCGGTGAATCGAGTAGACCTGAGTTGAGAGGTCTATCAGTGAGGAGCCCTGAACGGAGGAGTCCGTGTGAGAATATCGAAGTATCGGCAGATTGCTGAATTGCTGTGTGTGCCATATTGCTGTGTGCGCTGAATTGCTGTGTTCTGTTTTTGACGGGAACGGAGCAGTTCTGAACTGCTTAGTTCCTTTGTGTGAAGTAGTGAATCGGCAGTAAAAGTGAGAGTAGACAGCGGAAAAGTAGTTCAGCCGTTTGGAGAGATCTACGAGAGCGGAGACGGAATCCTTTAAAGAATCCATCTCCTATTGAATCCTGTCTGGTCTCCTTGAGAGCTATGGACGCTGTCACTACGGAATTTCTGCTTGTGGACTACTGTTGTTATTGTGGGCTTCTGTCTGCAGCAGAGTACTGCTGAGTGCTGTCCTGTTTGTTCGTCTCGGCCGTATATATTTGTCTTCTGTACATAGTTATGCTTTAAAAGTTTGTCGTCTTTGTGGTGTCCTGTCTTCATCATATAAATAAACGTCGTCTGTGTTGTCTATTGAAGGGTTGATCATTATGTGTGTTCATCTTCTTACTCCGTACACCCCATATACATGAATCCGATTGATAAGAAGGATAGGAAATCCGTAACAATACTTTTCCTGAACAGACAAAAGTCATTAAATAATAATAGAAAAAATATTTTGAAATTTCCCCATTATCATATATGAATAATATTTATGTAATAGCTTTCAAATGTGCCTAATTACTGATTGCATAACTTAACAAAGGCAAAATGAGTGCTATTATAAATGGAATATAACGAGATCAACTTGTTTAGCTGATTAAACTAACCTCTATATTATCCACTGCTATAATCTCACAAAGCATCTGCATAATAAGATTCCGGTAATATGCAATTGGATACAATCAGAGTTGATCATCCAAACAAGCCTGTAGGCATGAGTAAGTTCTCATGAATAACGTTCAATTAGTGAAAACAGTTGTACAACAATAAACTTCTGACAGATATGTCTGTCGTTGAGATATGGAAATCATGTGTATCAACGCGTGTATAATCTAAACTCCTATTGAATTATCGTGTCTGTTAAACCTAGTTTTTGATGGTTATGTGAGATTTCAAGTAGCTTGTGTGTCAAATGGTTTTGGAAGCAATATGTGAGTTAGATAGATTCATCCTGTTTAGTAAGTATCAAAGATTTCTACTAAACCTATTTTGAATATTTTAGATATCGATTTTGAAATGTTTATCTTTGCATATAAGAATATTTAAAGCAATATATATTGTATGAAGAGTTAATGTCAAGTTGATGTTCTAATTTTTGCAAATTAAGAAACTTTTTTGGTATCGATAATATTTTTTATGGAAAGTAAATAAGGTATTAATTTATAGAATGATTTTACAGGTTATAAGGAAATAAAAGTGGTTACAAAAGTTTTTATAAAAATGTTTTTAAATTAATATTGATGGACGAATTAAAAAGATTTTTTGAAATTATTTTCTTCTTTTTTTGTTTTGAATCATAAAACTCTCTTCTATAAATATCACGTCACAGTCTTTAAATGAAGTTTTTATTTCCAATTTGTAGAGCTACTGAACCTATAACATGGTATCAAAATTTAATTGATTAAATGAGTGACAGTTGATTGTAAAAATATGGACCAGTTAACAGTTTCAGCCGCTTCCAAAAATGCGTATCTAAATTGTTATTTTATATATATATATATATATATATGTATATATATATATATATATATATATATATATATTCATTCAATCAATTCTTCATATCGTAAAATGTTGTACATTTTCCTATGACGACTATACTTGTCATAAACTGTTTACTTGTTAAATAAAGAGCATTAAAATAATTTATGAATTGCATTAACAAGATTCTACATACTAAATATTTTTTTATGAATCAAATTTTATATATATGTGTCATTGCGTTTTTAAATTACCACATATACATGCATGTGAAAGTATAGATTGAAAAATGACCAACTACTTAGATATTTTTTTTAAATTTCATATGTATCTAAAATTTAAATGTTTAAATTTGATATAAGTTCTATTTATGTGAATCATTCCAGTTTTTAATTATCGTGTTTAACTATAGTTGGCCAACTGATAAATAAAGCTGTTGAAAATCAATATCGTGTAATGTTTTACATATTTCTTACGAAATCCATTAACCAATGTTACTCATCCAACTACAAAACAGTTTTAAATTATTATTTTCGCAGGCAGACAGAAAGGTGAAACTAGAAAAATATAATCTTATTTTTTCCTTTTTTTTGCATTTGCATTTTGGAAAGTTTTTTGAAGAATATTCTAAATACTTACAATTTGCATATTTTGTACACAAAAATATAAAAATCATTCGATTACATTCCTTGAAATGTATTTAAAATTTTGTATATAATATGGAGCCTCTTATAGTTAAATAAAATAAAGAAATATTTCAGTTTTATTAAGAAGAAAAATAAAATAAACAAATACGGAATGAAACATTTTCAAATAATTGTTTCTAAATACTCTTAATGAATTTAAAAGCTCTCACCGAAAAATTAAAATACTTGCATCATTTTTAGTTGTTCTAAAACTCCATTGCGTCTCATTTTTACAAACTGTTTGAGAATCGAAGCATCGATATAATGAAATTTAAAATTATTCCCTTGTAAAAGTGAATTAAAAATAAATTGCGATGGAAAGTAAAAAGAATCGTTTGCTTACTGCATGTGATGCTTTCATAAAGAAGTTAAAAATAATCTCATTGTTCGATATTTGAAACAATTTTTCCAATTTTAAAGGTTTTAAATTATTGTTTCGTTATTTCAAAGAGGAAAATAATTTTAATTATTTTTCCATTGGTGTTTTTAAAAATAATCTGCATTTATGGATTTATGCAGAGTATTTAGTGGTATTATTTACCATTCTCTTTTTTATTTTCATAAAGATTTCGAGTATTTATTTAAACGAATAAAATATATCCATAAGTTCGTTAATTGAGCATTATTTTAACTGTAAAATAGATTCAATGAAACTCTGTGTTTGTTTGCTGCTTTCTAAAGATTATTTACTTCCATTAATTAATTACAGTTGTTTTGAAAACATTTTTATTGGAGTGAGAATAGAGGAGAATTAAAAGAATGCTATTAGTTTTATTTAAATAATTCCTTCTTTTTTAAATTGCCTTTATTATGAAATTAAAATATTTTACACAATGAACGATTTTTAAGTAAAAGCCTAAGCATATTACTGAAAAATTTGATTCGATCTTTTAATCTTGGTTATACTTTTCTTTAACTGAATAATTGAATCCTATTCAATATAAAATTATTTTGAAAAATGTCGAATTTAAATTCTTTTAAACTCAATTTGTTATGAAAGTTTTGTAACATACATTCACTTTTTAAATATTTTATACATATTTTAATAACCCATTAATGAAAGAAATATCGAAGAGGAGCATTTCATCTGTATATTTGTGTTGTTCAATCCTAGAACAATATGAAACGATTTTTTTTGTTCTTCTTTTATTGTATAATATACACAATATGCATTAAAATAAAAATTTCATTCATTAAATTTAAATCCGTACAGGTGTAATTTCTTTTTTGGATAAACAAAATGTAATATCCATATTATAGGAAAATATCTAAAATATAATTTTTTTATTGCCTTTAAAAAGCTGAATTCAAACATTTAAGGAGTTGAAACATGAGTAAGAAGTGATGCCATCAAAAAGATAATAATTATAAGTTTTGAATTCTGATCATGCTTGTAAGTTTGCAGAATTTTAGTAAATTTCAGATAAAGTCACTAATGGCGTTGGGGTATTATCTGTAATTTCAAGGAAGACCTGCCTTGCAAACGGGTCTGTTGTTCGATAAATTCTTCCAAACCGAACATCCTACTGTTGGTATGGTTTGGAAGTGTGAAGAGAGGATTCTAGCTGATGTGTCTGCGGTTTAAAATTATGAGATCGGTTCCAAAAGAGACCTAATATTATTTATAAAAAAGGGAAATTAATATAATTAAACTAAATGCAGCTTTTGGGCTTGTAGAATCATTTTTGAAACTTTGTGACATTAAAGATTTATCTTGTGTATGGACTTCGAATACAGTAAATATGTCTTCATTGGTCATTCAACTACTGGTATAAGGAAGTATCTGGATTAGTTTAGTTTAGTTATATTAACGTCCCGTTTTAAAGCAACACGAGGCTATTTTGGGACGGACCTCGTCATTTTGAACCTCGGTCAGATGACGAGGATGGAGCCTGATCTGTCTCCCACCTCTTCACACCAGCAGGAGAACATTTGGCCTGACATATTTAGCGTGCAAGAGACCCCCTCACACGACGGTTCTTCGGTGGAATCGAGTCTCGAACCTGAAACCCTCCGGTTCCGAAGCCGAGACCTTACCACCGGGTCACTGCGGCCCGGAAGTAGCTGGAAGAAGTACCAGAAAAGCTGTCGTCGTCACCATCTCAGGGCAGATCCAAATAGAAAATACAAAATATAATTATATATCTTGCTGCTTCATTGTGAGATTAATGATAAATTCACCAACTATAATTTCATGTATACATAAGTAAGTAAATCTTAATACGAAATCTAGTATTAAAAAAAGAAAGTTCTAGCTTCACATACTTGTTAGTATTGTTACGGATTTCCCACCCAATGGGTTCGTTTTATTGTCTAGTGGGTGTATGGTGTGAAATAAACATAATCAGCCGACCTCAGTAGAAAAACGAAACTAAGATGTTTATTTACCCAACGATAGGACACCATAAAGAAAACAATTATTTATAGACGACAAATATATTCAGTGATAGCGAACACACTTTACAGCACAACCGCACTCTACAGCAAACAGACAGTAGCCCACACGTAGAAAACGAGTAGTGACAACGCCCACAGCATTCAAAGAGGCCAGACAGGTTTCAGCAGGAGAGATGATCCTCGAAGCTTTTCTCTACGGTCTCTCCAGATGGCTGAACTACTCAACTTTCTCTTCTCACTTAGCTGACGACTAACTACTTCCCATTGCAGACTACGACATGAGACGCAACTCCAACACTGTACGGCATACAGCAATCCAGCAATCCGCCATTGCTTCGGTATTCCCTCGGCGACTCCCGGTTATTTTTCACTACCTTTTAATTCATGACTACTCGATTGACGACCCATTTTGAATGTGCCGGCCCTTTGTAATTCCCGGGAGACGGAGCTAGAAGCTACTGAAACAATAAGGGCGAATAGGGAAAAATATTGGTTCCTAATGGACGGATGGGGAAGGTTCTCGTTGCGTCGGGAATTATACATTTTGTCGCCAAATTCGTGAAAATCCTTTCTAAGTCTTCAAAGAGTCGCGAATTTTGTTGCCAAGCTGTGGGATCATTGGTGCAATATCCGATATCATATAATACAAATGACCCCTTATCTATCTTCCTTATACAGACTTTATTAAAGGAGGGAAGCAAAATTAGATGTTCCCAACAATATGAATAAGGTAAAAATTGTTGTGAAATAAGATTCATTTTTAGGAATGTTAATGAGTATTTCACAAAAATATCCATCCTATGTGTATGCATACGAGTCGTGCATAACCACTAACTGGTAACGTAATTCGGAAAGCAATCGTGGCCTTTAAATACCCCCATTTATTTTTTCCTATAAGATCTGATTAATTCTTTGTGAAAATTTGTCTTCAAAGTGTGTTATTCAGCAAATAAAAGACTCATAACACAACCTCTCACCGGCAGACGTTTAGTACAATAACCTGTTTTTTGATACTAAACAGACTTTTTTGCGCAGGACAATAACAATTTCGTTGACAAAGCAAATTATAATTTCACTGCAAGCATTGATAATTGTGAAGTCGTCTCACTTGCAGTCGTTTAACGCAATAATTTTGGGAATAGGTTTTTCTTTTTCGGTGGCGTTTTTAAAAATTCCTTTGACAGTGATTCTTCCTCTGTCACGGATACTCATGACTATTATAAAAATTAGCATAATTGTCATAATTCTTTCGGTCCTTTTCGAACATTCAATGCCTCTAATAAGCTCTAATTAGACCTAGCTGTTTTACTGTAGAATAATTTAATTTCAAAACTCTTTTAATGCTCTCAAAACAGATCACAAAATTTCACAATTTTATAGAATAAAATTTTTAGCTCGTGGTGAGAAATTTTGAATGTAATCATAGAGGCATTTGCTGTTTGTATTCAATATTTTTAATTTTCATTAATTGTATTTTTATTCCTTCACGCAAAACTAGTTCTTTCTGGCTGTTAACACGATTTTCTAAGTTTATACCTTGGGAAATAACATATGCCGGAGTCCTGGGAAGCTTGTCTTTCCCGTAATTTGGCCGTTCCGGTTTCAAGTCCTGTTTGAGGCACGGTTATCTTTCTTCTGAATTTTATTCCCATGGTCTTATACAGGAAATCAAGCGCTTGCAATTCCACCTGCATAGTAGGGGTCATAAAAGTTTGTTCTCCTAGGTACTAGCTCATGTCGGTATAAGAGGTAATAAACATACAGATACAGCTGCCAAAGTTGCTAATACGTATCGCCCTATGCGTCTTAATTATATGGATATCAAGAGCGCAGTTTGTTTTAATAGAATGTTCTGTATTTACAGAGATCACATCGACTTTTCTCAGTTCATCTGATTTTGACTTGTCTTTCCTCCTTGGAGAAACACCTCACATGGATTTATTACCGTTCATGAAAAAAATCGAAATTTTTACTGAAATTTAAATTTTTTTTAATTTTCACTTAATGTTTTACCAGCTTTTTACGAGGAATTTTATGCAAAATGGGTGAACCGTGTTTTCGGTGCAGCATATCCTAGAAAAAGATCTTGCGCCAGAAGACTGACACATTCATCATCATTTATCTGAATTTTATCTGTGAGTAGTGTGAATGTGCCCCACTGTAAAAAGGTGTTGTGCAAGCGACTGTGAAGTATGAAGTAGCCAAATCGTACTCTTGGGCCTAGTTGGTGATACTAAAAAAATAAGGCATTCTCATTTAGGCTTAAATCGCTGACAGCTCTCAGTCTGCGTGCTTGTAAAGTGCCATAAATAACAATAAAACGTAACCCAATTAAATTAATTTAATAAATTCTAGATTATTTTAACGTGATTGTAGGCATCAAATCAATCAAACAGATACTATATAACCGTGTTGTTTAATATTTAAAAAAATTATCTGCATGAACGTTTATAAGGAAGTTCAGTCCTACGTCATCAAAGAGTTTTTAAAATGGAGTAATCTTTTCTCTTATCTCTCAAGGCATTGCAATAATCTCTCATTTGTTACACACATATATATTAAACACAGTACTTCTTCCATGACATTAAAAAACAGAAGAAAATAACACAATTAAATTAATTCTATGAAAGAAAGAAAATGATTTAAATTTCATTGAAATATTACTATTAGAAATGACCCAAAATGAACTGCTTAATAAACTGTCAAAAATTAGGAATAATTTGCAAGATTATTAAATGGTTGGGATTATTTTTTTTAATTCGAAAGAATGTTAAATTTCTTTTGAGAGATATTAAGAAAACTATCAAAAATCAGTTTTCTTGTTTTATTTTAATCAATTAAATTTCTAATTAAGAATTCAAAAAACTCTTTCATATATATTAGCTTCCGATTTCTAAACTATTCGTAGAGTATCATAGCTTCAGGGCAAGGCTATGGTGGCTTAGGGGAAAGGTTTCCATTTTGGAAATTGAGGGTAATAGATTTGAGACCCAACTTCTGCCATCCTCGCTATATAACCAGTTTTAAAATTACGAGCTCCATCCCAAAATATTCTAAGTGTTGCTTAAAATTTGGAAATTAATATAACTTAACTAACTAGTTAACATAACTTTGATCAGACGGTCTTGTCTATGAAGCGTCAACACCCATTGTCAATCTTATCATTAATAAAATTCACTTATTTGCAATAACATGTATAAGTCATGCGTTTTGAAGTAGCAGAATTTTTCATTTTTCTTTTGAAGGTAAAAGTAATTTTTCAAACCCACTATAATATCATGAATCATACATCTATAATATCATGGAAACTTACTATAATATCATTAATTGTCTAAACAAGATGCCAAATCATAAAATTTTCTACTGCAAGATGCTGAGCAGAACATCTAATTTTTTGTCACAATGTATTTTATTTTATAGCGCGTCATTAAATTTGTTTTCTGAGCCCAAGTTATTGCATTTTTCTCAGCTTTTTCTATAACTTGTCAGCTATGATTTACGATTATTATGTTGATATAAATAATCTTTTATTTATGGACCTTTCTTATAACAGTGATGTATTTATTGAATCTATTTTTAGTAAATTTAACCATAAATATCGTATAATTAGTCACTTTTTTACTTTTACTTTTATATTACAGGGTAAATAAAACTTTCCATTATTGATTCACCTTCTATGCATTTTATAAAATAGGTCTTCTGCGTTTATGTATACGAAAGATAAGAACATATCAAATAAATTTATTTGACATTCTGATGTTGAATTTTTAAATATCAAAAAGGTTTATATGACAATTTCATATGATGACTTTTATGACTTTTATATGATGACTTTTATAACTTGAATAATTACAATTTGCTTTTGCAGGTTTTGAAAAGGGATAAAAACATATTACTGTTATTACTTTCTTAGAGTTAAACTCACTTTTATAGGTCAAATAAAATAATAACAGCTGAACTGAGGAACTATATATGTTGTAAAGGATTCATTCTTCCGTCGGTGTTTTGATAAGACTTGATGGTCGATGCAAAAATAAAAAGCATTTAGCAACAAAAAACGAGGACTTTTGATACACACAAAGAGACGAATACACACACTATAAATACATACAGCGGAGACGAATGTAGGCAATAGATAGCGTCACACTACTACAAATAGTAGCTTACAAGTCGTAAACGGTAGTAATAAAAACAACCGAACACAAAGCGGCCAGACAGAATTCAGTAGGTGAAGGGATCCTCCGAGCTTAGCTTTTATGTCTCTCCAAACGGCTGTAATTCTCCAGTGTCTTTTCTCTTTTAGCTGTATTCCGACGTCGACACAATACTACACGACTGACTACTCTTCATAGGATTCGGCGCTCTTTCCTAAAGAGACGCAAGGACACTACACACTTCTCAATTCAGTAATAACTTGGGCTCCACACAATGCTGGCATTTCACCGAACTATTTCGTCGTTGCTTCGTCATCCTTTCGATGACTCATTTCATGATTCCTACTCTGATTACGTTTCTTGTTGATCGGAGACTCTGATCCCAACTGCTATTCATATTTCAGTCCGGCTTATAACTGCCTGACTTTTTGTAATTTCTGGCAGTTGGAGCTAGAACATTTTGGGCCAATCAGGCGTATCTCAGTTGCTAATGAATGGATCTTTAAAATTATCGAAGTTTCACGAAATTTATATTTCGTTGCCTAAATCGCCAAGTCACCAAATTGTAGACAAGCTCTGGGATCACTGATGGGAAATCCTACAGGCCTTACCGTAAAACAGTCTAACTTACGATGTACCTGTTTTTTGTTGGGAAACAATATTCCAAGTTTGTAATATATATATATATATATATATATATATATATATATAATCTGGTTAAAGTGATTACCCTATATTAAACCATGTTTTTCTTAAATTGAACCGTTTTATTGAATTAATAATACAGATATTATGAAAGATCCTAGAGAACTTTTGCTCCATTTATTTTAAAGAAAATATCAAACTTTATTTGGATTTTTGTTTCATGCAAACTTTTCATACAGTTTCTGGTCACTTTTTATTGTAATATACAGTAGTTGAAGGTTCGGTAAGATAAGGCAAATGTACATTTGCACACGACAAAAGCGTGCCAATTAACTGAAAACACGTCAACAGAATAAAATAAGAATGGATTGATGGGATGTCTAGCCCTAACATATAATAGTTAAAGACATGGTTTATAGTTTATAAATATTTTTATACATAACTGTTTGAATGTAGTTTTATAATTTGCAGTTATAATAGTTTGTAAAAATATAACTCCATATTTTGACGAATCGCCATGTTTTAGATTTTTTATAATCTGAAATTAAAAAAAAATATTACGCTTTTTAGTAAACGCAGTTGTTGAAATTTTTTTTCATTTGATGGATGAAGTTTTGTACATGGTCTCCACTTCGTATTTCAGAGTTTTAAATTTCTATTAAGTTTCAAATAAAGAGTATTCAGAGGAAATTTGGTAATCCAGTGATCTGAACATAAATTAACAATATAACAACAAAACGAATAATTTTAAATGAGTGATATTTGATGCTCATATTTAATATTTAAAGTATAGATATCTTTCAAATTTGGAACCAAATCCGTTAAGGGGTTCACCCTTTGTCGATGTACTCATTATTCAAAAGTGTGTAAATTTGTTAACAGTGATTTTTTTAATTAAATCTGGTAATTGATTTTCTTATTAAAATAAGTTAGTAGGGAATTTTGAGTTTCATTCGATAAACAAATGGGCATCCAAAATGGATACTTGACTTTCTTCGTTACTCTACGAAGCACTAAGTGCTCATGTAAGCGATTTTGAAAATTGATACTTCTTGAATTGTTTCTTTTTTATGCATTAGTTTCGCGTATGTTTTATCTTTCAGCCTATTTTTGCTGTCTTTTTTTCCTCTTTCACTTTTATTTTGCATTCCATTTCGCTTGCCTAAATAATTACTACAAATCTCATATGAAATGGCAATTTGCGTCACATACAAAATAAGGCAGAATTTTTAAACATATTGACCGAAAGGGAAATATTGTTTCCTAATTTTACGTAATACATTTTTTACAAATTTTATTCAGTTTCAACCTCGATCAATAGCGTTTATTTTAACTTCTTGAAAAATCTAGATAATATTTGAAAGAAATATATAAATTAAAACATACATAATTTAATTAAATATTTACTCCCATCTTTGCCCTCCTCTAGTAATCTATGCTTGATTATTAGATTTATTCCATTGTTAACTTAGTATTAATAATTGGTTAAACTTCAATTGTTATTGGATTAAGAAAGTTTCAACAATCACTCCTATTATTGTTGTGAGCAGAAATATTACTGTTTAATGATAAACAGACGCACAAAATACAAACAATATAATAGATGAAACAATGAATCCATCTTCTGCTGCTCTATTGAGAATCATTTCTCTTTTTGCAACTGATCGTTGTGTGATTTTTTTTTGCTGAGCTATGCTTGGTGTGTTTTGTTTCAATGAGGCTACGGCCATCATTGGATGGATCGTCCTATGGGCGATGTTGGAACTGTTGAAATATTACATGTTCCCCCACTTACCCTCAATCGGAGATCTATTTTTCGATCCCGATTTGGATCAAGATGTTGATACATCATCTGATTCACCTGCAACCAGAGTAAAATCCGTCCCAGTGGTTCGCTCCTACATGGTATTTAGGATATGCCAGGCCTTAGAACTTCCAGTGAAATTGGTTCCATCTGCTACCCAGAAGTCTGAAATCACTGTTGTAGAATCCTACATGGTCTACAAGCTGTGCTCAGCTCTGGGTTTGCCTTCACGGATGGCTCCTGTCGGAGTGCCAGTTGTAGAATCTTTTGAGATCTACCAGTTCTGTTTGGCTTTGGATATTCCAGTGGGATACCGGTCGCAGAAGGACGCAGTTTAACATCAAAACTGTCGTCGGCTGCCCGATGCAGTTTTCAGATCAGAACTGTCTTCGGATGCAGCAATGGAGGGTGGGTGGGCGGGGAACGAAAGTAGTCCACCTCCACGTGGTGTTCCCTGGGCAACGGTGCAATTCTTTGGAATTGCATCGGCTAAGAGGCTACTTAAGTGTGAAAACAAATAAATAACGAATTTACAACTTGATTTTGCATTTTAATGCCACAAAATTTCCTTATAAGCATCAAATTCAGAATATGCTATACGCATATTTATTGTAGCAATTACGATGCTTTTTAGATATATGTAAGAATTATATATTTTTTATCACAAAAAATTTAAAAAATTAATATATCTATTTGACAAAGAATTGTTCTGTAATTCACAAAGAATTGTTCACACATATAGGAATTCTGTCGCGTTGGCAGTCATAAACCTGATGGAGGAATGTATTTGAAAAATTTTAGAGACAAAATTTTACAAATTCATGATATAATTCGTCGCTATATATTTATACCCGGTTATGACAAAATACATAAAAAGTCTTACGGTCAATACGTTGCTACGATTCTTTCTGAAGCGTATGGAACTGAATGAACAGTAGTACAAATGAGAATGGTTTGGGGCGCAGATTATCTGTTGTCTTTCAAGTTAAATAAGTGTTAAGCAATCTGTATTAGTTGGTTTTTACACTAATATAGCATCTACGAGAATTACCTTTTTTCTTACCTGTTGAGTTAAGCAAAAAGCCATCTTAACTCTGTCAAATCCATGAAATTAAAATAAATAAAAATAAAATATGTGTATATATTTTATATTTGTATCAATAAAAAAATTGTATAAATATTTGTATCAATAAAAAAAATTGTATAAATATTTGTATCAATATATATTAATTTCAAAACATGAAATCTCTACAAAATCTAAATGTCTAAAAGCGTAAACATGAGCCTCATGAAAAAGCATAGCAATGATTGAAGAAAAGGTACTGTGCTAAATAGAGCAGCAATTGTGCAATTCTTAAGAATTGCGCTGTCTAAGAGGCTACTTAATTTTGAAATTATTAAGTAATGAACCATTTATTTAGTTTGACAAAATGCTCATCTAATTTTTGATTTTGCATTGTAATGACCCAAATTTTTATTACAAACATCAAATTCAGAACATGCCGGACGTGTCTTTACGGTAGTTGCAACCACAAAAGTTTTTAGATAACGTTAAAACTTATATATTTGTTATCACATAAAATAAAAAAAACAAGAGTTTGAAGAAGGCATTTAAAAAAAGCTCACACATATAGAAAATATTTATAAAACTTACCAAATTAAGTGGTGATTACGTATAATCACCGATAATTTTATGTAATCAGCGAATTAATTACTTTTACCGTAACACACACACATATATCTATATCTATATATCTATGTGTATATCTATCTATCTATCTATCTATCTATCTATCTATCTATCTATCTATATATATATATATATATATATATATATATATATATATATATATATAAATACACTGAAGTGACAAAAGTCATGGGGTGACTGTTAATATCGTGTCGGTCCTCCTTTTTCCCGGCGAAGTGCAACAACTCGACGTGTCATGGAGTCCACAAGTCGTTGGAAGTCCTCTGCAGGAATATTGAGCCATGCTGTCTGTATAGACGTCCATAATTGTGAAAGTGTGGATGGTGCAGGAGTTTGGACACGAACGGACCTTTCGATGATGTCCCATAAATGCTCGATGGGATTCATATAGGGCGATCTAGGTGGCCAGATCATGCGCTGGAATTGTCCGGAATGTTCTTCAAACCAATCGCGAACAGTTCTGGCCTGGTGACATGGCGCATCGTCATCCATAAAACTCCCATCGTTGTGTGCGTACGTGAAGTCCATGAATGGCTGCAAGTGATCTGCAAGCAGCTGAACATAACAATTTCCAGTCAATGATCGGTTCTGTTGCACCAGAGGACCGAGTCCATGCCATGTAAAAACAGCCCACACCATTATGCAGCCACCCCCAGCTTGAACAGTGCCTTGCTGACAGTTTGGGTCCATGGCTTCGCGGGGTCTGCACCACACTCGAACTCTACCATCAGCTCGTAACAACTGAAATCGTGACTCATCTGACCACGCCACGGTTTTCCACTGGTCTAGGGACCAGTCAATATGCTCACGAGCCCATGAGAGTCACTGCAGGCGATGTCGTGCTGTCAGTAAAGGCACTCGAGTCGGTCTTCTGCTGCCATAGCCCAAGGAAGACAAATTTCGCCGCACAGTCCTATCGGACACGTCCCTCGTACGTCCCACATTGATTCCTGCAGTTATTTGACGAAGTGTTGCGTGACTATTAACATTGACCATTCTACACAGACGTCGGTGGTCTCGGTCGTTAAGTGCAGGTGGTCGCCCACTGCGCTGTCCATGATGGGATGGGATGACTGAAATTTTATACTCTCAGCATGCTCTTGATACTGTGGATCTCGGAATGTTGAATTCACTAACGATATCCGCAATGGAATGACCCATGCATCTAGCTCCAACTAACATTCCACGTTCAAAGTCTGTTCAGTCTCGAGACCCGATTCCACCGAAGAACCGTTGTGTAAGGGGGTCTCTTGCATTCGTATCATATGTTATGGGGAAGTAGAGATTCGATAATTTTAGATAAATTATTGAATCGAGAATTTTAGATAAATTACTGATACACGAGAAACTATTCTGATTTTAGATCTGAAACTTATCGGATTGTTAATATCCTAAAACTGAATCTTGAAATTCAATTTTCTTGGAAAATGTCCAGATGTTTCTTGAATTTCCTATATTCCTGATTTAGAGTTTCTTAAGTTATTAATTACAGTTAAACAAATGATTCAAAATTTACTCTAAAATTTGCTATTTTCAGCTTAAGCGCTTCTTCCTATTTGCTTTAAACTTTAAATGAAATGTTTGTAACAAGCAAATGTAGTGTAAAATATCAAGGTTCTTTTGAATATATAGAATATCTTGCTTTAATTTTATCCTCATTCATTTGTAAAAATTCTTATCTCAACAATAATAACCATTAATGATATGATTATTCTAAATCATTCCTTGAAACAGTTAGTAAGTTTTAAAACACAAATTTCTACATATCTTTTGAGAAATTCCTAAGTCGACTTCCAATAATCGACTCTTTAAAGTGCTTTGACTAAACTCTTGAGCCCACAGGATTACTATTGTGCTTTAGAATATTTATTCCTGATGGCATGTTGCCAAGCAATCGTTAAGCCCTTCAGGCAAGCATATAAAGACTGTCTAAGAAATGATTAAATCGGTAAGTATTGTTATTAAATAAACGATTTCTGCCTTTAAGAGTTGAGATTTTTTTTATTATTTTTTTATTATTTATTATTATTCCTTTATTAACTATTTTATAGTCTCTTTTTCTTTTATTCAGTATATTTTTATTTATAATTATTTTTTTCTTTAAATTTTGTTACTTATTTTCATGTGATTTTTAAATTCTTTTTTACCTTTTTCATTTTCTTTAAAGATACTGCAAATTTTGAAGAAATTTTAACACGCAAATAAATATAATTGTTTTTGTTTTTTATAAAGAAAGAATTAAGAATTGCAATAATAATACTACAAAATAAAGAAAGAAATTAATATTTAAAATTAATGAAGACATTCCAGTAGTGCCTCATAAGTATTTTTTTTATTGTTATCTACTGACTTCAACCTAATAATCTATTTATTTTGTCAAATTTTCATTAAAATCAAGTACTTGAAAAAATTATTAAAATATGATTTATTACTAATCTAGCATTTTCCATGTGAAAATAAATAACATGTATACGATATTTTAATAGAGAATTAAAGAATTTTACATTTTTATCACAAACGAAATTTAATGAGTAGTTGTTGTTTTCATTCAGATTTCATAAACGTTATATAACCTATGAGAGATTATTCATTCTATAAATTTTATTGATTTCCTATATTGCCTCAATATCGCCTTCGAAGAGGCCTATATAGCCTAATTGGTAGGGCGTTGGACTCCCAACTTAAGGTTGTGAGTTCGAATTCCGTTGGCCGAAGAATCTATGAAGAATAGATCTGCGGTCTACGAAACCACATTTCATTTACATTCAACTCAAATTTTCTAATGAATGTATTGGTTTGAAAAACTGCCTATAAATTTTGAACATATTTTTCTTGATGTATATATTTGTTTAATATTTTTTTTTCAAAGTAAATTATCATTGAAAAAATAAATGTTTGGAACATACATTTTTTTTCTCAAATTTATCAATGCAAATTATTACTTTATTTTTATATCATCAAAAAAATCCTTACTTTCTTCTTTTTAAGTCTTATTTATTTTTCCAGTATATAAAGGTACATAGAAAACAATATAATGTATATAGTCTCCATTATAATCTCTTGTTAGAAACACCTTAACACAAAATTGCTTTAGACTTAATTTATTTCATTTTTCAATTTTAATCCTAATTAACTGGTGCCCGGCACTTTGCTACCGCTGGAAGAAATAATTGGAAATATTGTTTGGAATTTGAAATAGTTATCTTGTTTAGTTAGGAATCATAGGAAGAATGATATTCATTTTCTTCTCGGCAATGAACGCATTCACTGAAATTGAATAATATATAAATGATAAATATAAATAATATTTATTCTATTTTTTATACTTTATTATTCAAGCACTTTAGGGTCGATAGTATTTTTTGTTTTCTTGTCTTCAGCAAATACAAATAAATTACTTGGCTGTCCAACTCGTGAAAATCCAACAAACAACTGGCAATGAGAAAATCATGGATTTTCTAGTTGCTATCCGCACACGTGAAGTGGTTGACCTTGCACCTTGTTGATGGTCATTGAGAATGCAAATCGAATGGGGAACTGGACAGCTTTGAAATCAAAAGGCCTGTTGGTGGGAATAATGGGAATGCGTGGAATGAGTATATCTTCCCTATCTAACTTTCAGAATAAGTTAACTATTTTTAACTTTGTTAAGAATAATTGCCTCTATGATATCTGGAATGTTTCTTTACAGCGAATCTTGTTTTATTACAGTAGGAAAATCCAGTAAATTTAAAAACTCTATCGGAAAGTTTGAGTGAAAGTTAAATTTTTATTGAATTTTTAATTAAAATTTCAAACCTATAGGATCGGTTACCCTAAAACTTTATCGCATACTGATAAAGCTGTCGCCTCATAACGACTTATAAAGCACTTGCGTAAATTAGTTACTACAAAATATTAACCTTTTACTTGAATTTAGCGTCTTTACTGAATCCGTTGTGTCTCCTTGGCGAGTTATTTGGCGTTTAATCCTTGGTTTAATTGATACGAAAATATTTTTTTATAGATTAGATGATTGTACTATGCCAGTAACCATCCCATAAGTGCAAATAAGTTGTCAACGTTTTATAGCAATCTGATGGCAACGAATGAGGTAGAACATACCAAAATTCATTTTTATATATTAGGTGATATAAAACATAAAATACACTCAAAATATATATTTAATATTCTTTCAGTGAGAGTGTATATTGTTATAAATCTGTGATATAGTACCTCTTATGATACAGAAAATTTTACAGATATTTTTAATAGGTGTTGAATAAATGCCAGACCAATGATCCAGATTTTATCAACAAATTTGGTGATGAAACAAATAATATATATTCGATATAAAATAAGGGTATTATCTCTATTTGGTGTCGTAATCCTTCTAGAAAATTCTATATTCTGTAAATTGAAGACACACCACTAGTATTATTTCTGTCTTTCTCATTTTTATTACCCATGCTCTGCCCTTTTTGCTTTTCAGAAACGATGTTCCAATTCCCTGTATATGATGGATTTCTGATAATGCTATCTTTGTGTATATTTTTGCTATGTTTAGATACCTGTGTTCCGAATTTTTAAAATAATAAAGCATTGTATTCATTATCGATTTTTTTGAACTTCTAGTAATGCAAATGGTGAAAGAAAAAAAAAATGAAATATTATTATAAATCTCAAAAGTATATTTAATGGAAAAAAACTCGAAATTATATTTGGAATCACTTAAAATTTCGAATTTTAAAAGGGGTCAAAAGGTATTTTTTCTAGTATATTAGCTTAGAGAACTGGTTCAAGAATCTTCTCTGTAGTAACATTTTATTTACTTTTTGCCTATTATGTATTATACTCTTCCTGTTTCCAAATCATTGTATTGAAGTGATATCTTAATAAGCCAGATAACATCTACAGGATTGAGCGATTGCTTTTGTCTTGTGGTTATGTTACTAGGCTTCAGACCCAAAGACCCCAGTTCTAGTCCGAGGACACTTCACCTTCTACAGTACTTATTATATTCGCGAAATATTACATTTTATAAACTCATTGTTATGTACATATTCTCAGTGATTTAGTATTTTATTTTGTTATACTTTTCTAATCTATTTTAATACGACGAGATGTCAAACCATGTGCTTGACGGAGTATGGTCAGAGATGATTCTTGCGCCAAAGAAAAAAAAACACACAAACAAATGAATGTTTTATACATCCTCATGTTTATGCGTAATTCATTTAATTTATGATATTTAATTTGTAATAATATTCGTGATAACAATCATATATATTAAGATAACAATAATATTGTTACGATCCTGTTTTTTAGCTTTCCCGAGCTAATACTGTCATCGTAAGGAAGATAGATTGACAGTAATCTGTATTAAATAGTGAATGGGTGTGACATCAGAGGTTTCATTGCTTGGCGACCATCTGGTGATTTCGTAACGAATTTGGCGACAAAATGGAAAGTATCCGAAACATTGAGAATTTTTCCGACCCATCCACTAGAAGCCGAAATACATCCAGAATGCTTCTGTTTAGTCCAGAAGATGTTAGCCTCGCCTCCTACTGGTATAAAAAAGCAGCCAGTCTGCTGAGGTCTGAATCAAGCGAGAAGCAGCACAGGTGAAAAGCGAAGACCTAATAGAGAGGTCTTGAACTGAGGAGTCTTGAACGGAGGACTGCTGTGTGACATGTACTGACGGAGCCTGTGTCGAGTGTCGTCGTCGGGAACGGTGTTATCCCGAACTAAGAAGTAGCCCCGTTGTGCAAAGTAGTGAGTCGGCATTGAAGGCGAGAAGAGACAGAGGAATAGTTTCAACCTGTTCCGGAGAAATCTACCTGAGAGTAGAAACGAATCCCTTAAAGATTCCCTCTCCTGCTGAATCTGGTCGCTTTGTGGGCTGTGGACGTTATTACTACAGAATTTCTGCCTGTCCTGTGTATTAGTCACAACTGTACACAGTTGTGGTGTGAATATTTTTCGTCTGTGTACTGTCCTGGTTTCGTCTTGTTAATAAAAGTTTGTGTTGTGTCGTCTACTAAAGGACTGATTACTGTGTTTACACGTATATGGTATAGCGCTGTGTGTGTGTGTGTATTTACTCCAAGGAAATATTCTTCTTTTAATTTCTTCTTTATTTTTCACACAGACACGCACATATATATATACAAAACATGAAGACGATCACATAGGTATAAGGAAACACAGAATATAATATTAAAGAATGCCGCTAACAAAATAACACATAATATATTTAAAATACTGTTAGCTAGAGCGAACAACGTAAACCATCGAATTCTTTTTTATATATATTATATTTAAAAAATAGAATTATACTGCTGCCAACGAGCGCACGTGATAAAACCTTTTGCCACTAACGGAGAGCGAGCGAGATGCCTGCTTGCACCAGTTTTACATCAACATCAGATATGGTTGTTTACAAAAAATAGACATGTAAATAAAATAATTAACTAAATCAAAAAATTAAAAAATAATGAAATCACATAAACACACTGCGTGTGTTCATATCATCTCTAACACCATACACACCCACTACACAAGGCAAAAAGAACCCGACGGATTTAAAGATAGGAAATACGTAACAATATCATGCTAAAAACATTTACTTTAAGACGACAACATATTATAAGGTAAAGTGCAGTTTAAGAATTGCGTTGCAAGAGGCTTGATATTTCTTTTACTCAAAAGTAAGACAATATACGTGAATAATCGGAAAATAAGTTTCCCACATTACCGAAAGATGGCACTGCAAAAGACATGAAAAGATTTAAAAATTATTGTCAATAAAAAACCTAAAAAATAATTCCCGCCAAAACAAGTCATTAAGTTTTTTTATGAAAAGAAAAAGAGATGGTTGAAAATGCATCTAGAGATGACTTCTAACTTAATTGAAATCATTAAGCTTTCTCTTACATTTCCTCTATTCAACAGAAATAAATAAACGTTTTTCTGCTATTCGGCAAAATAATACGGTTTAACAAAGAAAGTTTCAAGTCCCAGGTAAAAGCAAAAAGTAATGAAAAACATTCAAATGAGCTTATTTTGATTCCTATTGTATGCTTTGGAGAAAGCATACTAATGTTAGTTGATTCTTTTTGTTGTTTTTGTATCTTATTCTTTCAACTATGTGACTCTAATTAGGTATGACACTTTTCGAGGAAAATTTTGAATATGGAAGATTCTGATATACCTATTAATGAAGATTGTTATTTTTAGTCTGGATAAGATAGTTCAGGGTACTTTTCCGTTAAAGGCGTGAAAATTGTTGCCAAAGTGAGCCAAACTCAAGTCAAGTCGCCAGGCGAAGGAAGCGGCTAAACAAATGTTGCCAATGTGAAAGAACGCGTGCTAAGTCGCCAGGTGAATAACGTGAATTTAACGAATTTGAATGTTAAATTTGACATAATTTTGCATTTTTTGCGACTTCTCTCTAAAATTTGACCAACGATTATATGGCGACATTTTGGTCACTTTTTCGTTGCGCCCGTATAACGGAAAAGTATCACCATTACTGCCAAATTTTAAAAAGTTGTGACGACTCTTTCAGAATTGGAGGCATTGAATGCTCAGTGCTAAGGCTGTGTTGATCCGTGGCAACATTCTTCCACATACGAAGTATTCCACATCTACCTGCTCATTCATCCACGCACACACACGCACACGCACACACGCACACGCACACACACGCACACGCCCACACACACACACACACACACACACACACACACACACACACACACACAC